>CAIGQZ010032594.1:6915796-6937438 GCA_903798205.1 Danio tinwini
CTAATGAATAAGTACTAGTATCTATTAATTAGGAACTAGTATCTAATTAATAAGTACTAGTTTCTATTAATTAGGAACTAGTATCTAATGAATAAGTACTAGTATCTATTAATTAGAAACAGCATCTAATGAATAAGTACTAGTATCTATTAATTAGGAACTAGTATCTAATGAATAAGTACTAGCATATATTAATTAGGAAGTAGTATCTATTGAATAAGTACTAGTATCTAATAATTAGGAACTAGTATTTAATTTAAGTACTAGTATAGATCTAATGAACTACTAGTACATAAAAATATGCACTAGTCTCAGCTGGAATACTAGTCAAAACTGAATAGTTGATATCTCAATGACAGATCCTATAGAAATCAATAGAAAAATTTTAAGTTGATTACTAGTAACAACAGAATAGTTTCACTATTAAAAAAAGTACTAGTATCTAATAAATAAGAACTGGTATCTATTTAATAAGTACTAGTATCTAATGAATGAGTAGTATCTATTTAATACAGTGGGTACTAGTATCTGGTCTCAGTGTCAAATAGTTTTTCAAGAGGGCATAGAATTTACACTCACAGCAGCAGGACAGGAAGAAGCCCTTTTTTATTTAATGCCTACTGAACTAAACACACCTGCACTGAGAGCTCATTTTCACAAACAAGTTGTTTGTCCACCAGCAGATCAAAGCACATTTCTGAAGAAAACCAACCGCAGCAGGTTTCAATTTGACTCTGAAGATGAATGTCAGATAGCACATGTGTTTTTTTCCATTCCCTAAAACCAAGAGCTGAATATATGTACACAATTTTAAAATCTGCAGTAGACTTGTGCTACATTTCAGTATGAGATCTGCTATTCTGACAATATTATTCTACTTATTAATATTAGAGAGAACCCAAGAGTCAAACATCATCTAAAATGATCAATGTTGAAAATGAAGAATGTACGTGTTCATAAGTCAAATGGTGTATGAATATATAAATCATGTGTTCAGTGATACTTGTGAGGGCTCAAACGTCCTCCATTACGTAAACTTTAAAATGTTATATATTAGTCCAACTCTAAAAAGTCTATTAACACAACATCGAGTCAAATATGAGCAAACCCAACAGTTGGGTTAAAAAAATTATATAATTAAAAAATTAAACTAATGTTGGGTTAATTCAACTTGTGTTAATTAAACTGAATTTTCAGTTTAAAAGGCTTTAGCCTTTCAGTTTAAAAGACTTAGAAATTGGCTTGGCATGTTATTATCTTTATCTCCTGGTGGTATATTTATTTAATGTTTGTGTTTAGGGGTTGAGGTTCAACAATAGAAAATATCATTAACCTGATATAAAACCAATGAAAGTCTAAAATGCTGGGTTGTATAAACCCAAGGGTGGGTCAAATGTGAAAACGTCCAACATTGGGTTAACTTTTTAATTATATTATGAATACATTTTTTACTCAAATATTCAGGTTGTAGATGTTTAACCCAGTGTTATGGGTTAAAATATATATTTTTTTTGTTAAGCGTATGCAGCATTGTGTGTGTATGTGTGTGTTAGATCATTTAAAAGATTGAGCTCAGTTAGGGGGGAGGAGATTGAGTGAGATTAACTTTGACTATTTTAGTGAACAGTCGTGCAGAATAACATCTGGCTTTTTACTGAACAACTGAAAATGTTTTGCGTGTTTGTTTTGTTCTGTTTGTGCTGGTGCCATATAATTGGTAAGCTTTAAAGATTTTGGTCATTTATTGTCATTCATTTTAGTTCCAGAGTAATAATCTCACGTGTTTGCGTGTCTCTGCTTGTGTTACTCATTTTCTACACTATCGTGTTAATTAATATTTAAAATCTATCTTTAATATTCTGCAGGTGTGTTTGGTGATGAAGTGAAGTCAGTAATGGAGGGAGATTCAGTCACTCTAAGCTCTAACGTTACAAATATACAAGATGATGAAGACATACTCTGGAAATTTGGAGCTGAAAAGACTTTAATTGCTGAAATGAGCAGAGCTGCTGCAAACTTGCCCAATAATCATGATGTTCTTAATTGGAGATTCAGAGACAGACTGAAACTGGACAATCAAACTGGATCTCTGACCATCACAAACATCACATCTGAACATTCTGGACACTATGAAGTGCAGATACGTGGAGCTAAACTGGCAACAAAAACATTCAGCATTTCTGTCTACCGTGAGTAATGATCATAGTTCCCATCATTCTGGTTTTATAAACTGTTTAAGTATTAAAATTTGAGTAAGAGTTTAAGTTGCATATATACAGTGCTCCGCATATACAAGTACACCCTCACAAATCTCTCTTTTAAATTCATATTTTAAAAGGAAGTTTTACAATATTGTATTTGTGCATATACTGTACATTAGATTAGTCAGTACTGAAGCCAAATCCGGAGCTTATCTAACACAATTACTTACGATAACGCTCCAAAAACTAGTACAGCTAAATAAATGTTATAGAAAAATATTAAATACAAATTTAAAAAAGAGGGAAAATCAAGAGAAGAAAAAAAATAGAAATAATTTAGTTTAAATTTTGTAGGTTTGTAATTTTTTTGCAATATTTTGCTTGAATATAACGGTTTTATCTTTCAATTTCTAAATATGTTTGGTGGCTAAAATATTATTTTAATAAATATATCTGTTTAATAAATCTGTTTAGTTTAAATGCACCAAAATACATTGCCTATATTCACTGAGAAATGAATACAAATATTTATTTTCAAAATGGGGTGTACTCATTTATGCTGAGCACTGTATTTCATTAGAATTGTACCAGAGTTTGATCAAGTCTTGATCTGTTTATTTCGTATGCACCAGGGTATGGATGGCAGCATTTACTGTCCAATTATTTTAATGAATTCCACTAATATGTGAACCTGGACCACAAAACCATCACAAGTGTCAATTTTTGTAAATTGAGATTTATAAATCATCTCTAAGTTGAATAAATATGCCTTCCATTGATTGAACAATATTTGGCCGAGATGCAACTACTTAAAAATGTGTAATTGGGATTTTTGAGATACAACATGTTGGGAAATGGTGCCAGTACAGAAGGAGAAAGACTCTGGAGAGGCCACCTGCAACCCGAATGGGGGGACCTGGTGACAATATGTACTATACACATGGGCTTGCCCTTCCCAGGGGGAGTACAACATATGATTAGATGGTTAGCGGGTAGGAAAGACAGGTCTGCCTAAGATGGGAGAACTTTACTTTGGCTGACTGACGCATATGTGATCACCCAATGGGGATAACGCATAGCTGGCATATAGTTGTTGTCAGAATTATTAGCCCCCCCTGTTTATTTTTTCCACAATTTCTGTTTAATGAAGAGAAGATTTTTTTTTCAACACATTTATAAATATAATAGTTTTAATAACTCATTTTTAATAACGGATTTATTTTATCTTTGCCATAAGGACAGTAAATAATATTTTACTAGATATTGTTCAAGACACTTTTATACAGCTTAAAGTGACATTTAAAGGCTTAACTATGTTAATTAAGTTAACTATGTAGGTTAGGGTAATTAGGCAAGTTATTGTATAACAATGGATTGTTCTGTAGACTATCGGGGAAAAAATATAGCTTGAAGGGGCTAATAATTTTGACTGTAAAATGGTGTTTAAAAATTAAGAACTGCTTTTATTCTAGCCAAAATAAAACAAATAAGACTTTCTCTAGAAGAAAAAATATTATCAGACATACTGTGAAAATTTCCTTGCTCTGTTAAACATCATTTGGAAAATATTTAAAAAAAGAAAGAAAAAAAGATCAACGGAGGGCTAATAATTCTTCAACTGTACATTAGATTAATCAGTACTAAAGCCAAATCTGGAGCTTATTTGACAAAATAACTCACGATAATGGTCCAATAACTAGTACACCCAAATTTATATGCCATATAAAAATATTAAATACAAATTTAAAAAAGTAAATGCAACTACTTAAAAATGTGTAATCTGAAAGTTAAAAAAATTTAAATACTAAGAAAAATAACCTTTAAAGTTGACTAGAAATACAAATTACTAATCAAAAGTTAAGTTTTGATTTACTTAAAGTAGGACATTTACTAGAAATCTTCATGGAACATGATCTTTACTCTATATTCTAATGAGTTTTTGGCATAAAAGAAAAATCAATAGTTTTGCCCCATAGAATATGTTTCCATTTTGCCAAAAATAACACATGCAACATAAGATCCAGCATAGGGTCACATTAAATGTAGGGTGAACACAACCTAGCATGCATTCAAATACGGATCCGAAATAAGAATTGCATTAGATTCATTTACATTTATCTTATATTCTCTAATGTTTCAGTTCATCTGCCTGTTCCTGTCCTCACCTTCAACTCTTCTCAGTGTTCATTATCCTCATCTTCATCATCAGTGCAGTATTGTTCAGTGGTGTGTTCAGTGGTGAATGTGAGTCTCTCCTGGTATAAAGGAAACAGTTTATTGTCCAGCATCAGTGTGTCTGATCTCAGCATCAGTCTCTCTCTACCTCTGGAGGTGGAATATCAGGATAACAACACCTACAGCTGTGTGATCAACAACACCATCAGCAACCAGACCACACATCTGGACATCAACACACCCTGTCAACCATGTCCAGGTATGACAGCATTAATATACACAGTAAAAGTATAAATTCACTCACACTTATGACTGTCTCCTTCAGGCTGTCCAGTATCTGTACCTCTACTGATTTCTGCAGCAGCTGGATCTCTGTTGATTGTGATCTTGGTCTGGATCTACAGGAAACATCGAAAAACTGATCAAGAAGGTGTGAAGACGTTAAATTATCATACATTTATAGTAATTATATTATAGTAATTTGATGTTTTGAAATTAAACCAATTAATATGCATATAAAGTGTTTGTAAATGTTTACTCATATAGACTTTTTTTTAGAACGCAAAATTACCCATTATGCTTTGCGTGTATGCGCAAGGAGGGTAAAGTCTAGATTGGATACGCGGCCGGCGGAAGTGCAATATGCACATTAATATAGCGGCATTTTTTATGACACTGTATAACAATAATTAATATTTTTACAGTACTGTGACGGTTGGGTTTAGGGTTGTGGTTGGGGGTAGGGGTTAAAAATACAATTTATTGGATAATTTAATAGATAAGATAAACTGAATTATTTTTATAAATTGAATATTTGTCATAATAAAAATTCATTAAAAAATATGCAATAGTTTTTTTTAGAAAAATAAGTGTTGTAGTTTAACTAGCAGGACAGCAGTGATGTGTGAACCGAATTTGGTGAGAATTCAGTGATTTACAGTAAAGTTATTGAATATTTTTCATAATAGAAATTAATAAAAAATATGCAAAATAGTTTTTTAGAAAATAAATGTTGTAGTTTAACCAGCAGGACAGCAGTGATGTGTGAACAGCATCTGGTGAGAATACAGTGATTTAAAGTACAGTTATTGAATATTTTTCATAATAAAAATTAATAAAAATATGCAAAATAGTTTTTTTTTAGAAAATAAATGTTGTAGTTTAACCAGCAGGACAGCAGTGATGTGTGAAACGACTTTGGTGGGAATACAGTAATTTACAGTAGAGTTATGGAATATTTTTCATAATAACAATTAATAAATATATTTTAAATTGTAAATTAAAAAAATATTTTATTAGAAAAATAAGTGTTGTAGTATAACCAGCAGGACAGCAGTGACGTGTGATCTGAGTTTGATGGCAGTATAATGAGTTAGAGAGAAGTTATTGACAGCTTTTGTAGTACTGGTTTTCGCGTTTTGCTCTTTGTAGACGGTCCCTAAGGATCGGCCTCTTCGCCGCCTGCGCATAGAGATCAATATAATGCGTCCAGCGCGTAGGAAAGCCCGTTTTTAGGAAAATAAGGTTGTAGGTGGTTGTATACATTGCGACGGTTGAAAAGAGGTGCTATTTGTGTAGAAACAATGTTTCGGGCATGAGTTATTGATCCGGAAAATGCGAATCTGCTGCTAACTTTACTGAACGACTTTTATTGCTCATTTTTGTAAACTGCATGTCTTACATACCTGTTAAGTTTCATGCCAGTAATCTGGTTTGCTATATAATGCAGTGAAGTATTGCGTGCGTGTGTGTGTGTGTGTGCTGACAAGCCGGGGTAACACGCAAGCGCACACACACACACACAACCACATACTGTATTTCTGACTGCAGACACGTGAACTAGGAGAACGTTTTTCTCTCGCGTTTCCACATTTGACAGATTATAACGGCTTTAACACACACCTTTCAAAGTTGTGTTTTACAAAAACACTCCGTGATACACTCAAAACGCTATTGAAACCCATTTTCGGATCGCAAATGACCAGTTTTAAACATTCTACCGGAAGACGCTGGTCGCTACGGCGCTCTCCAGCAGCCAAGAAAAAGGTATATATGAATATATATTTGTTATGGGTATATATATATATATAAAAAAAAATCACCAGACATTTTAAATGTAAATGTATAAATAAATGTAAAAATTACTAAAATGTTGCATCTCTCAAAAAAAAAAAAAAAAACTGCACTGAAACTGAAAAACACCAACACTGGAAATGCTAAATCAGATTTCTTGGTGTACCAATTCAATAAAAAAGCTTTTTGAACATAACATTACATGCGTAACCATGTGCATAGATTAAAATTCATCAGTGACAACTCACTGAAACTTAACAACTTCATGAAATATGAATGCAAATGACCTATACTTTTGTTAAATGTACTTTAGCGTAAAGACAAACATGATAATACTCTGTTAATAACTTTTTTATATGGGGAAATCAAAGCTGTAAATGTAATTTGATTTGATGCTAATGTGTATACTGAAGAATCACATCTTAAGGCAATCTACTTCTGTTCAAACAGCTGAGATTCAATCAGAGCAGATCACCTACACTGAGCCTGTGTTCAATAAATCGGTAAGTTGATATATATGAATTTTTATTGTGTTCTTGTATCATTTCAGCAGCACATCAGATAAATTTGTGTAATGATCTACCTTGCAATACTGAGTAGCTGTACTGAGAGCATTTATATTTGATTTCCGATGTTTTATTATGCTAATAGAATACAGTAACAATATAAACAAAACTGTACTTAAAAAAAGACAAAAACATTCAGTTTCAAGCGAAACAAGCTCCATGTTACAATCACACATGAAACGTGGGGTTTTGGAACATTTCCATGTTGTATGATAATTTTTTTACATAAAGATCTTGCACAAAACCACCCATTTTCTGTGCGTTTCAAGTGTTTTTAACGTGCGATATTGACAAACGCTGTTATGGATTATTTTTTTTTAAACAGAAAAGTAAAGAGGAAGATGGCATAGTGTACGCACCTGTTACCATGTGAAGATAATCAGAGGTAAATCTTTTTGTAAGTACAAGAGCCCAAGATTGGAACCTCCAGCAACAATTTCAGATTCAGAGTCAACTGTTGAGTTTTGGAACTGGTGGAAAAACACCACATGCCCAATAAGGAACACCATTCAGAGGGTGGATTAATCCGGAAATGGAGTGAATTGGGTGCCTAATATATGTTCCTATAGAAACAGGAACTTTGAAAAATTACTTATATGAACCACATGACAAGGCTTGAATGTGACTAGAGTATCAGGTTTTACCCAGCAATGTTGAATACTGAAATATGGGTTCAGTACATAGAAATGGCCATACTGTGGGCCTAAAACACCACTGTTTCCTCATTTTCATGTAAATTACGCAAATCTAAATCCCTGGTAAAAACAGGCCAATCAGAACACAATACAGACTGTTGCATTGCTCGTGGGAAATTCATTAGCATGCCCTCAACATTTGCATGTAATTTACTTAATGTTCTACATCATCACATTTTCTGATATCATTATTTTTATGGCTCTTTTAACGCATTTTGCTGAATTTAAGTTACATTGTATCTATATACAAACTAATTCTCAATAGATTATAAGTAGACTGTTAGGGTTGGGGTTAGTGTAAATTGACATGAATTTGCAAAATGTCTTTTAGTCAGTTAAATGTCTTTTGAAGGAGCAGAATCAACAGATATTAAGCAGAGTTCTACTCATACTCAAATGAGAAGTAATTGGCATGTAGTTGCAATGCAACTTTTAGTCAACAAAATGTGCAATAGGGACCATCAAAATAAAGTCTTACCAATTTTCAATGTTTGTGGGACTTTTATTTTGAAAACGATATACAGCAAAATGCCAACTGCACCAGATTGTTTTCTATGCGTTGCTATGCAATGAGTCCATGAGCCATCTGTTTACATGCATATCAGGATGTAGGATAATGCTAGATATACAGATTATAAAAGTATGTTTCATCAAAAGTGTGTACTTTGTACAAAATGCCTGTTTGGGAATCTGGTCATTTCACTCAGCTCTGTCATTTTTCTGAAGTTAAAGAACCACCAATACAGTTGATACTAATTCCTGGCTGTGTTTTCATTTACATTATAACATCAAAATACATGTATTTGTCTTTTTTTTGTAGAAATTAATTATAATTTAGCCTATATATTATCCACAACACAACTCGCATGTCTTTATTTCAGAGTACATCATGCTGTGTGCGTGAGTGTGTGAGAGAGAGGGCACTGAGAACTGAGCTTCAGAGTTTAAAATCTTTTATTAACTTACCTGAGGCACACACATCTAGTCCTAGTCCTAAATGCATGTTTGAGCTGACGTAACTGAAAATTATTAGCAGTGAGATATTTAAACATTTTCAGTGGCCAGTTTAGAATACCTATTGAGAACTCTTTACAGTTCGGCAACTCATGAATTATGAAGAGTGGCTGATTTTAAATTTTGGTTTGAATTTCTGTCAGTTATACTTAAATCCTGTGGATATCCATGCTTTAGAACGTGGACATTTTTCCCATATAGAGGAATTACCTCTACGGGTTACCGGTTGCAATAACAAACATATCATGTTGTGCAGTTGGATGCCAAATTCGTCCAAAAACAGAAAACTAAAATTTTACCGTAAACCACACTGCTTTTAATGCCAACCGCAGCTAAATAACGTGAGGACCTAATTAAAAATGCTTGACTCTGCAGTTCTCACTTCATATCAGGTAAATTCACGCTATGCTGAATCATACACTGGGGGCGTTGCTAGGGTCGAAAGGGATAAGGAGCTTACATTTGTAAGTACATTTGAAATATAATTTTTTCTGAATAATTTGCATGTATTTACATTAATATGACGCACATTTTACTGATTAGTTATTTTATTTCACCAAAACTACACACATTTTATACTGTCAAAACAAATATTAAACTTCAGTAGTTAGAACCATTCAGTTTCGCAGTTGCATTACCTCAGCTTCAGCTCCTCAAAGTAATGAATGACGGTATTTTTTTTAACACTTGCCATGTGACAATAGTTCTACTGCCACCTGCCGGTAGAAACAGATACTGCTGAACAGCTGACTGCAGTATTTAAATACCCGACACACAGTGGAATGCGCGTGTTGTAATTTTAAGTACTTGGATAACAAAATAAAATTTATACAACCTTTTTTTTTAAGTGCAATATATTGCAAAAGATCAAGGGCGTTTGACAATACATCAGGGGCTTAAGCTGCTAAGACCAGGCTGGAAACCAGCCTGGAAATGGCCAAAACCCCTCTAAAACCAGGCTGGTCAACCAGCTAAAACCAGCCAACCAGCGTAGGCTGGTTTAAGCTGTTTTTTTTCAGCAGGGTTCAGCAATGATTTCTGCAAAAACAGTTAAATATGGTGAATTAAACTGGACCCTGGATGCTGAGAATGAAATGTAAGTTCACATACCCTGCCGTACAGGTGCAGTTTGCTGTCAGAATGCAGTTGTTTTGCTTGATTACCCAGGCCTTGTACAGTTCGGTCTTCTTTACTTGTCTTGTCCTTGGATGATTGGCCATTTCATCTTATCCAATATCCATTGGGAGGGCGCTATCGCATGGACCTGTCAGATGAACACCGCTCACTTTAACGTTAAATTTGCAGAATAACTGTGCTTATCACTGAATGACAAGCTGTTATAATACGCTGAAAGCATTAATTAAATAATATATATAGTATTTAATCAATATAACTTTTTTCTAATACAACAACAAACTCTGTAACGCATCGGATGCCATTCCCTTGCTGCAAATACTAGCGCTCCCGTTTTTTTCTACAACCGCGCATCCTGAATGTTTACAAACATGGTAATTTGTCTATAGATATAATGGAATATTTTTAATGCCGCCGGCTTCCCAGCAACAACTGAACATAAATAATAAACTACAATTTCTGACAAAAGAAGGTTAATTACCAGGGTAAATGTGGAATACTCGTTTCAAATACTACAGTTTGGGATACATCTTTTTTTCAGTAGCACTGGGATGCAGCACTATTCACTTCAGCATTGCAGCAGAATAGCAAATGAATATGACATCAAAATGCTGGGGCCAGCAGTATCTCTGTTATTAATCAAACACCTGCAAATGCTAAAATAAGCATTGTTTCGCTTCTTATATCTTCAGTAGCTAGCAAACATTTCTTTTGGATGATGGATAAAAGCTTTTTCATACTGCATTAGATTTGTGTGTTTGCCAACAATTCATTAGGGCAGCATTCCTAAAGTGTAAGAATGACACACCGCATACATTTTCACCTTTTTCTTCAGCAGTAGTACTGACTGGCATTGGCACTTTTATTTTAACAGTATTCACTCTCAGGTGAGACCATGTGACACAAATGGCTGTCAAAAAAACAAAACAGGGAAAAACAAATAAAACATGCCTCATACAGAGAGCTATATCTTTTTATAGCCGTCTTTGCATTAAACTTAAAAAAAGAATCTTACATTCAAAGATGTTGTTTTTGATCACACAGCTACATTACATAAAAACTAATGCATAAAGTTAACGTAGTGGACCGCCTCTTTAATGCAAGATAATCCTTACCTAAAGGTTTCACCTTGTGTGCTTTATTCAGTGCTAAATGCTAATAATGTGAGTTTGAATGCCATTTTACATGACATTTATTGCCATATACTGAAAGCAGCAGCAGATAGTTCATCTCAGATCTTGAAAATAAACCGTTTGAAATTGACTTTAGAACTGTGACTTAGTGCAAACCAACACATATTAGTGATTCAGCATGTACATATAATGTTAAAGAGGTTTAATTTGTATTAATTTGATTATAAACCTTACAATGATGTTGGAGTGCAGTGAGTGCAGTATTCTGTGCTTCTGAATGGTGGTATTTAAATTTCTGTTGTGTTGCGTCTGGCGCAAACACCCAAATTGCTTATCACTGCAAATCTTGTCACGTAGCGTGTTAGTACATGGGGTTACAATGTAACCTGCTCACCCAATGTTCATGCTCAGAATATTTATATCATTTGATAATATAACCACATCGGGTGGAACTCTGAATCTGTCTCTCTTTTCACAGGTTATTGCTGTCCACCGGAGGTCGCATTTTGTACGGGCAATCATAATTTGAGATCCTCTATGACTGAATGAATGAAATATGCAGTTTTTTAGCAAGGCAACTAAGGGTGCTAAAATATAATTGGCTAAAGTGGCAGTGTGCGGGTTAAAAAAACCAAAACAAAGACAGCTATTCAGGCATGTAAGGCACGTTTTCAAAGCTTAGCATTTTTTTCAGATAAACAAGAATGTTCACTTAGCATGTTTTAATTTTATAATGATTTTTGGCTTTGGGTATTGCATTGCCAAATTTTTATTCATGAGATTGACTAAAACGCACCATCAAAAATGAGCTTTTATGGCATTATTTGTTTACATATGGCAGCAAAGCGTCTTAAATATGTTAATTAAAAAGCAAGGCAATTTTTTAAGGCAAATATACACTACAAAGCAAGTCTTCAACTTTTGACAAAAAAGTTAGTATCCAAAGTATCCGGCTTCATTTAGAGTAAAATGGTGACTTTCAAACTCACAACTGCATATTTGTGAAAAGTGCTCGAGTCTTCCAGTATATGAGCCAATTTGGAAACAATTAAACAAAATTACAAGAACCAAATCAGCGCGAAATGTAGTGCAAACAGAAAAAATGTCTTAATCATTTTAAACATATCAATAAATATACTGAGAAGCATCAAGCACTCATTGAAACATTCAAGCAATTCCTTTTACTTGCTAGCACAATGTTCCTTCATTGCTTGTTTCTTCGGTAACTGATGCTGATGGAATGGAAGACATTTGATCTTCATGATATTCAGTGAGTCTGATGGTCTCCACTCCCATCTCCACTGGATCTCTTTCATCTACACTTATTCTTTTAAATTAAACAGTCAAATGAATTCCTGTGTCAGCATTAGATCCATTGTCATTACTGTTATGAAGATTCCCGTTCCCAACAGCTGAGTAGTTTTCCTGTAATACAATGCGGATTTACAGAAGGTAAAACATAAATGAAGATGAATGATGATTCACTTACATTCAAACACAAAAAAAAATACCCAAAAGTCAAATTGATGATTTTGAGGAAATGCAGAGTGGTGTCTTTTTTCTAAATATTTATCGTAATATTTAAAATGTAGAACATTTCTGTTACATGGACATGAAACTAACTATATTTACTTTATTTATAAAGTTTATTTATTTGTCTGTGAAGATGTGCTTCAGTTGTGATAAAATACAAGAACAAAAATGAAATGTTACACACCTCAGTCATAAAACAATACAGTGTTGCAGAAAAAGCTGTCAGTCAATACACGAGAAACCAACGCAACTGGCTTTACTTTTTAAAGAGTAACTAGTTACTTGATAAAAGCAACATTGCTGTTATATATGGCTTTAAAGTAATACTTTTATTAAAATATATCATAAAACTATATTTCACATCGCTACTTTTAGTAGTATCACATAATAATTCAGTTTATTTTACCTCATCCCGCTGCTTTCTTTTCCATTGGACAATAATAATGATCACTGCAGCCACAAACAGCAGAACACCACCAGCAGCACCAGCAAATCTGACACATGTAGGAACAGCTGAAGACCAAACACAGCCTGTAACAATATAAAAGAGACAATCTTCTCAGTTCTACTGAAATTTCACTAATATTCACAGCTTATGCAATGCAGTTGAAATGGCATATCAGCACGGTGAGCTAGTGATAGCTACTTTCAAAAAGACTCTCTAGAGATGCACTAACCATAAATTGGAATCAGATTTTTTTTCTCTATTTGTTATTTTTAATTCGATGCATTTCTGTTCCAGACTTCATGAACTAGTACAAAAAAGGTGTGCAAAACGAAGCATTAACAGAGGACAAAACTGAAGCTGAAGCTCAGATGTACCAGCTAACAAACTGTAGCACAGGCTCTACATAGGAATGGCAGTGCACCAACAGAAACAGTTTATGAGATAATCCCCAGTATTTTTGCAAATTTAACATATATTGACCTCTGGTCCTTTCTTTCCTCTGAAATGTTTTCAGCATTAAAGGGACCAATTACGTCCATTTTTACAAGGTAAAATAAGTCTCTGATGTAAAGTTACAGCTCTAAGTTTTCACATTTATAACTCTTTGAAACTGCTTCTTTTAGGCTTTGATTGTAATTGTGCCGTTTCTGTGACTGTCTCTTTAAATTCAAATGAGGTTGTGCCATATTTAAAAAAATAAAAAAGACTGACATCCTATTCTAATGAGGGAGAGATTGTCACTAATGTGCAGGACTTTCCTCCTCTGACAACACGTTCAAAGGGAGAACGTCAATCAAAGTGTTTCTGCAGACTGTTGTTTTTATCAAGTGTGATTATAAAAAAATAGAATTAAAAAATTTGTAGCATTAGAAGCTGGTTATGTTTACACACTGTTGCCACACAACTGTGTTCAAAACTTTAAACTGGTCCACTTTAAGAAAAATCAAATTACACTTGCGGTCAGGCATTTTTTATTATAGCTTTTGTTTAGGTAATGGTCTTATGTTCAACATGTAGCAAAATGGAGAAAAAACAGCAGATATGTCAATTACATTTGTGAAAACCTACATCTAAAGCTTAAGTACACATTAAACAAGTACACAGTAAACCTAGACTATTTTTTTTCAGATTCAAACACAATTATTTTAGCAATGTTATTGTCTATTTGTTTTAATTGTACGGTGAAAAAACTGGCTATTTTTGTGTTTATCCTGATCATTTTAACTTCTGTTTATAAATCAAGATTGTTATGTGCATCACTAAATAATACAATTAGATGCTTTTGTATCAATTAAAGTTTTTAATGCAGTTACCCAGTTTTGACAAGTAGTCGTGGTGTGGGATTTAGAGCACTTTGAAACAGTGTATCATTTTGAAAAGTAATATCAATTCTCAGGAGGAAGAATTATTAACAGGCTAATAACAATAATAAAAAAGTTTGTCAGGAAAAAAAAAACATCAGACACTTAATTAAAATGCACTGAATGACTTAATTATTCTCACCAGATGAAGTCACAGTCACACTGAATCTCTGAATCCTCTCGATGCTGTAGCTGCTCCTGAATTCATTGATTTTAAGTTGATAATCTCCAGAGTCTGTGGTTCTGGTGTTCATGATGGTCAGAGATCCAGTTTGATTCAGTGACGGTCTTTCTTGAAATCTCTCTTTACACGGATCACCTGTACAAGTGTTAATAAGATCTCTAGTGATCACAGCAATAACAATCTCATTGAAACTCCATGTCGAATTATTTGGTGTTTTTATCACATCCGGATCTAAAGTGACAGATTCTCCTTCCTTTACTGACTTTTTCTTCACTTTATCAATCTGTGCACCCGGAACACCTGAAACACAAACAAACAGCTGCTTTAGAATCCTTTCGAAGCAGAACCAGTTAATAAAGCTCTTACTAGTCAAAACTAGAAGCTTACAGGTAGGTATGTTGAGGCAAGTTGGAGCTGAACTCTGCAGGACACCGGCCGCAGAGTACTGGTGCTTTATGCTTACATTTTATGCCTTGACTTGATTAAATTACCAAATTTCGTTACATTAAACTTATTTTCATATTCAAAACACAAATAAAGAAAAAAGGAATCAAAGAAATGTATGTCCCTTCACAGAAAGTATATTACTCACCTTAAACTCTGCTGCAACAAACTATTTGCAAATATATATACACATAAGCATGCATACACACATCCCAATAAAATAAGCAACTTAATCTCCTTGTTGATCATTTGACCAATGATGTTTCTCCCAACTCCAATAGCAGGTATTTATGTTTCCCATCGCAACTGATTGAGTAATGGTTATTGAGTCTGGCTTTTGACTCAAAGATCACAGGTGCCAGCAATGGGTTAAATGAACATAATTCTCATAGTTTCATTCAGTAAGGACTAAACTTGGTTAAATATATTTTCATTTATGTTATGAAGATTAATTACTTTCTTAATCTCCACTCACAATTTGAAAAGGTTGCTTTTCATTCTGCTGAGATTACTAAAACAAAATGCACAAAGAAGAGTAACACTGAGAAAAAAAAACATAGTTTAAACATTAAATCTGTTTTTAAAAGACTCACCACAAACAACAACACTGAAGATTTTGTCACCGTCTTGTTTTGTTAGTTTATAAGGTCCAGCATCTGTTTCTCTGATGTTCACGATGGTCAGAGATGCGGTCTGAGGATCCACCTTCAGTCTGTCACCAAATCTCACTTTACAAGGATCATCTGTACAGATCCTACTCAGACCTCCACTCATCTGAGCAATGCGAAAATCATTATAATACCACACACTTCTGTGATGGTCAGCTCTTACATCTGCATGTAGAGTGACTGAATCTCCCTCTATTACAGACACTTCATCTAAACCATAAGCTTCACCTAAAGAAGAAAAGAATAGTTAATACTTTGGATGTCTGAATTCCTAATGTAACAGATTAAACATGTAGCATTTAATTACAACTATCAATAATCTCAATTCATACCCATGCATCTTCATTTCTTACTGCTTAGATCATTTTACAATTAAAATGCAACCGGTTCTGCAATAGTCAGAAATCAAACTGTCTCACTTTAGGTCTGTTAATTTTTTTATTTATTTATTTAGCAGGAAACTAAATAAAAATAATTTAGTAAACAAATTACATTCAACACTTAAATTATACTCATTTGTTAAGTATTTAAAAACAGCAAATACATGGGAAATAAGACTGGAATTATTTTGGACTAGTGTAAAGTCATTTTGTGAACTGTTCATGTTAAAAACAAATGTCTTGGAAATGTGCTTATAGTGAACAAATTTTAAGCAGATAACCTTGATTATTGATTTAAACATTTATGACTGCATTTAATAATAATAATAATTTGAAGATAACACTCACCATTGACTGAAACACTGAAGATCTGATCATTGTTTCCTGTGATCATCAATTTATAATCTCCAGAGTCTGTGGTTCTGGTGTTTGTGATTGTTAGAGACCCAGTTTGATGATCCAGCTTCAGTCTGCACATGAACCTCTCTTTACACGGATCATCTGAACAGGTTTTACCGTTATCAGATCCAATCCTTTGAGCAAGGCGAATGTTATTAAAATACCATATAATTTTATCTTTTTGGTTTACTTTAGCACCACCAGGCAGAGTAAATGATTGTCCCTCTTTCACTAATAGTGGGTCTGATGCAAAAGAAGACAGACCTGAAGAGAGAAAATATAAATTGATTATATGATATCTGGTATCTGCAAAAATTGCTGCATTTTATTTCTCTCTACAGGTTAGAAGTGCTTTCAGTGGCCTGGACTCTTAATATACAAACAAACTGCAGATTATTACTGACTTGCACATACATTAATCAGACAAACATGTATGACTCATGCATCATATGCACTCGACACACATCATTATGTGTATATACACCCCTGCATCTTTGTGTGTTCATAAAAACAAACCTAATCCAGCCTTACGTTTTTGTATTTCTCATTTATTTTTATGTGGATATGTGATTCAACTGAAAGGGAAAGACTGGAACATACTGTAATCCGCCACCATATTAGGATTTAAAAAATTCTATTACATCTGATAACATTACAACTACTATTAACAATTACTGCATTTGTATTTTAATTTTTGACTGTCTACGATTAAACAAATATGCCTTATTCTTGAAATTTGCTACCTGTCCATGTACTATTCAGAACTATTCGAAATTAAATTAGATTTTACCTTAATCTTTATGATTTCAAAACCTCCCAAATCCCACTATCACAACGTTAAACACAGATTTCCTGGAAGTTATGCAAATATATTTAGCATTTAAAACAGCAGTACCGTCATACGGACACGATGGAATAATACATTGTATTTGCAATAATACTGTAAACAATGTCAATCAATCAAGAAAACATGGATATAATCTACATTAAAAGCATATTTTTCATCTTGCAAATGGCGGCGGCTTCATGTAACGTGAGGCTAAAAATGGCTGGTCTCCGAGTTAGGCAACATAGCTAATCATATAAAAAGTCACATAAATTAATGGCTTACCATTCAAGAGTAAAACCCACAAGACATGCCAAGTGACAAATATTCCGAACATATTTCTCTCGACTTTTCCAACATTTCAATGGATAAGCCAATTTTCTCCAGTAAAACGAAACCAAAGTTAACAACAAAACAAACTCGTGTCATTTTTTAGTTGACTTGCGCTAAACGCCAACTTAAACCGGTGTAAAACAGATGTAAACAACGCAGCTTACATCGTTTTGGATCGACTTGTACTGTTCGCTGTGTCGTTTTGGGTCGAGCATTATCATACAGTATGACCAAATAAGGTACTATCTTTTTAAAACCCCTTTCAATTAACGCTTTTTCGATTACTGCTACATAACACGGATGACCTTATCAGTTAGGGAAAAACAAACAAAAAGTTGTCGTCAATTTTAAGTTGCATGTTTTTTCTTCTTCTTCTTTAGGTTTTAACGGCAGCTGGCATCCTGTTTGTAGCATTACTGCCCCCTTCTGTACTATTTTCCTTTTACTCTATATTCTTTTTTCCAGTCCAGTTTCCCTTAGGAAATTCATCAAACACTTCCTTCCTTTCTGTTTTTCTGCACATTCTAATATACTTTTGATATTTATTTCTGTATTTTCTAAACTTATCAGTTGAGTTACCATTTCTTGTATAAATTTACTACATGACATAAATACGTGTTCCACTGTCTCATACTCCTGACATTGATTACATAATCCTGTTTCATGTTTTCCCATTATGAAAAGAGATCTATTTAAATTACTATGCCCCGTTCTCATTCTGCTTATAATTACTTGTTCTTTTCTACTCATATTCTCATTTCTTACTACCCCTACTTTATTCTGTATAGAATACAAATGTCTTCCCTTTGCCTCTTCATTCCATTTTTGTTGCCATTTATTCATAATCTCTCTCCATATTATGCTCTTTCCCTCTGATTTTGATAACTTTACATTAATTTCAATATTTCCTTTTGTTGTTGCTTTTTTGCCAACTTATCCGCCTTCTATCCTGATATACCTACATGAGCCGGAACCCACATAAACATGATATTTTTCCCTTGCCTTTTCACTTTTGTATATGTACCTATAATATCATATAACAACCCCTGATGACTTTTAACTATTCCTGACCTAATGCTCTTTAGTGCTGATAAAGAATCACTACATATTATATAACTCTTTTCACTGTTTTGCATGTTTTTTTTCCCGTCTTCTTTCTTGATTTAATGGCGGATCGCAACCAACTTGTAAAATTGCATACCGCCACCTACTGTACTGGAATGTGCAACTTTATGAGTTCAAGTACATTTAATAATTTATAAAAAAAAGGAACCACTCAACTTATCTATCTTATTCTCCAGTCCTGTATCTCTAAGGAAGTTTAAAATTGCCTTGCTAATTTCCCACATTTTCCCTACTGTCCCCAATAATCCTTTCAAGCTCCATTCTTGTTCTAATTTACTCACACTTTCCTTTAGAATTTTCCTTTCTGTTTTATATTTATTACATTTCATAAGTATGTGCTCTACATTTTCTGTTATATTACACTCATCACATTTATCTGTTAAACTTTTCCCCATTAAAGCAAGGGTGGGTTATAAACCAGTATGTCCTAATCTTAGTCTATTATCACTTCCTCTCTTCTGCATTTGCCTTTATAAAGCTTGGTATTGATTGATTTTTGTATGTTATATAGATGTCTACCTTTACTGTCTAATTCCCATTTTTTTCTGCCATGTTTCTTTTACTCTTTGCTTAATTAATGATTTAGCTTCACCTCTTCCAAATGATATTTTCATTATTTCTTCATCCATCAAGTTTACGGCCTCCTTAGCAATTTTATCTGCTTTTTCATTTCCTTCAACTCCAGAATGTAATGGTAGGCCTACCCAACAAAATTGAACAATACTTCCATTTTTCCTCAAGATTTAACAATATACCTAATATTTCTTTTACTAGATCCTCTCTAACGGTTACATTTGATTTCAGGCTATTAAGAGCTGCTGCAGAGTCTGTACTTTTTTTTTTTTCCTTCTCCTCCTTTAGGTTCAATGGCGAGTTGCACACAAACTTTTAGGTGGATATCGCCACTTTCTGTGGTGGAGTGTGAAGGGATTTCAGACTGGTATATGATAGAAAAAAACTAACCCAATTATTTCTATGGTAATCAAAAAATAGGCTGCATATTTACTTATGGGTGGATATGCATATTTACTCTATGTATCCTTTCTACATACTATTCTTTATTTTGTCTTCTTGATATTTTATTTACGACTGACAAACACCAACTGGTGTGGAGTACTGATAGTTATGAATTAGTGTCCAAATCTCATCCTTGATGTTTATTATCTCCTCGGTTCGGCAAACTTTCCTTCTTTCTTCTATTAAATTAATAGTGATCACACTTTAATGACAATTAATTATGTCTATTCCAAATAAATTCAATCACTCAACAATGTATATTTCATTATCTGTGCATTATATTTATCAAATATAGTTTTCTTGAGGAAAGAATAGAAAAAGCCCAATAATAATTGCCATTCCCTGCTGAAAAAAAAACAGACCAGCATGATTCCCATACGCTGGTCAATGCTGATCTACCAGCTTGGTAGACAGCTTGGTCTTGCTGGTCATGCTGGTAGACCAGCTTGGCTTGGTGATGCTGGTCTACCAGCTTGCTACTCCTGATGATGCTGGTCTACGTTTGGTGGACCAGCAAGACAAATCTTGTCTACCAGTATGGTCTTGCTGGTGATGCTGGTCAACCAGCAAAGTCTCATTATGCTGGTCTACCAGCATGGTCTTGTTAAAATCTATTTAATTGTTTGATTTTATTACTGAATTAAAAATACTGAAACTGAAATTACGCTAGCATTGTCAAGCATAAAAGATCTTTGGCCTGTAATAAAATGTAAATCTTTGGCCTGTAATAAAACATACACAAGTGCCAACTATAATTGTGACCGCCAGATGGCCACATTTACACATTCTCAGGGTAACCTCAACCATTTTATATATAGCCTAATGCTCTCCACAAAGTGAAATGTGTCATATAGCATAATGTTTCTCGAAATTGAATTGCGTTATCACATGTTATTCAAGTAAATAGAAGCTACTGTGCATGACTTTTTACAAACCTGCTTTTATATAGTCAAAAACACAATTATAGGCTATTGTTAATTGTTAGAAGGCAAAAGTGGGATGTAAAAAGTAAGTCAACTTACTATTGTAAATAGTCAATGGTAATTTCCATTTATAGTTATGAATATTCCTGTTTGACCTCTGACTGTTTGATTTGACTTCATGCTCTGTGCTGAAGGCATTATTTTAAGGTTCATGATGGCAGGAAATTAGACCGCAGCAGGTTTCAGTTTGATGTAGAAGCTGAGCTGACTTCAATAAGACAATCAAAAATTCTAAAACTTTAACCACAAATGTTAAGGAATATTTTTCACCATAGCACACTCTTTTATTTGCATATAGCATATATAGCACATTCAATGAAGCTTTTCAATAGCCTTTAACATTGTCACTGTGTCTCAACTGTCTCTCTGAGTTAGTGAACAGCTTTAGACCTTTTAACTTTATTCCATGTAGTTTCCATGGCGACACATCAAGCTTCAATCAAAAGTGGTCAATTTAAAATTTTGATTAGCATTCTAAATTCGGAACATCCTTTCAAAATAATAAACAAGTGCCACTGTTAAATGATAAATATTAACCATATTGTTTTTTATTTAAAAGGTTTAAAGCTCTAAAAAGAGGAAGATGATCATTTCTATGTGTAACACACAGAGCATGTGGAGTAGGAGGGTCAAATTCTGTTGTGGGTGAATTCACATAAAGTTGAGTAGTGTTTTCAACGGATATGCTTATAGACCAGACACAGAGCTGCTGAAGAAAATGTTTCCTGTGCTTCTTTTGTTATGCCTGTGCTTGAGCCGTTTGATTGGTAAGTTCTTAAAGCATTATGGACCTTTTTCGCAAGCCTGTTTTGACCCGTTTAACAGTCATCAGCATCTTAAATCCTTGCAAGTTTTTAAATTTCTAGATTTTTTTTTGTAAAATGTATGAACATTTATATATATATATATATATATATATATATATATATATATATATATATATATATATA
>CAIGQZ010032594.1:6937448-6955036 GCA_903798205.1 Danio tinwini
ATATATATATATATATATATATATATATATATATATATATATATATAATCTTTGCAATGAATTACAAAAAACTAATTACAACTTATGCGAGGTGTTTCTAATGCAGCGTCTATGAGGCAGGACAGTAAATTTGACATTATTCTCTCTTCTGGCTGCCGTTATCAGACTCACACTATTGTTTTCCCTTTTTTCTGAAAGTCTTGATAACACCATCATCTTTCTTTTATTAATTCAGCAAATAGAATTGTAAAAAACAATTGTGCTCTTCCATTCACTGTGCTCTAAAGCCCCGGTCAGATCACACGATTTTTATTGTCAATTACGAAAGTCACTATGTCAGATTATGTGATTATTATTTTTTTCTTGATAAAATCTTGACTTGTCATGAATAACAAATGTGGCAAACCACACGTTCCTTCATGATCAGTCTATGACCAGCATTATTTCCCAAAGCAGTCACAAGTGTTGCTAGAACACTATTTCTTATCTCAATTTATAATTTTTTTTTATCTTATGTCAATTTCATTAAACACTGATGCTTGCAGACAACTTATAACTACATTATTTAAGGGCATTCGTTGTTTATATAAAGATATTTTCTTTGAAATCTAAATGTATATTTTCCTCCAAGTGTTGATTATTAAACACTCCCTCGGCTGAACTTACCGTGAGTGAGATGGAGAAAATGAAAGCAAATCAGCACCAAGGAAAAATAAGATGCTCAAGGCATAACCTTTAAAATAATGACATATTAAAAAATGACCAAATATAGTATAACTAAAATTTGATATACAACAATCACAGTGAATAATTTATTAAATCCTTATTTTCCTCAGAGCAAAACAAATCATCCACCTGTGGAGGGGCACAAACAAAACTATAATTCGTATTTTTTTCTTGGAAATTTTTTTCTTTTTGAAACAAATTTCCTTTGCTGTAATTTTTATCTTCATTTTAATATACCTTTTGCTGGTCAGTTATCTATAAACAATAATAACAAATAGCATTTGAAGGGATGCACTTCAAAACAAGTCCGTTATATGCGCCAAAACAAAAATTGCCATGAGATTGTGTTGGTTTGTTAAATAAAATACTAATCTAGCTTAAATAAAATGAAAGTGAAATATTCAGTTTCAGAAAAGCCTACATTAAACTGTTTTCACTATTTATGACAAATTTGAATGAGCAGGAAATGCTTTTGCATTGTATTCGCAGCAATGAAAATGTTCCCAGATTACCACGGAAGAACAAACTCTGTTGGAAGGCTGAGAGAACTCAGAAACTCGTTATGAGAATGAAGATGTCTGCATATTTGTGCCAGTCTATCAGATAAAATTGCTTAAAACAGCTTAACATGTTAGAAAAGGTAGTTAAAGTTTGCATAACCAATGATTGATCTTATCCACCCGTGACCCACCCATAAGTAAATATGCAGCCTATTTTTTGATTACCCGAACAGCACATTAAAGGCAGGACCTGCTGAGATAACCAAGAAATTAAGTGCTTCTATTGTCCAGTGTCACCGACGTGATGGAACGCATTATGAAGAACGAGAAAAAAATGAAACATGCTAGACTTCCTGTGATGGTGTCGTGAGGTGTCGCAGGCATGGTATTTGATGTCATGAATTTTGCCACATTACATGGGAAGAAACAATTGAATCTTGTGTCACGACACCCATTTGTCGTTTATGAATTCCCACGACACCCTAAGTCAAGGAAATCGTGCCAGATTTGTGTGATCTGACTGGTGCTTAATAAATTTTACCAACTATGATGACTTACGCTGCTGAGAAACCCGGAAATGTGAAAAGGGTCCATTACGGCTTCAGTTAATCCTTTAACATTATCTACAGCTACTGTATAAAAGCAAAAAGATAAAATGACGTGCACTTTTTGTTTTCTAGGTGTGTTTGGTTTAGAGACAAATGAAAGCTATATATTGTCGGAGGGAGATTCTGTCACTTTAAAAACAGGTGCTATTGAAATACACGAAGATGAAGATATTCTGTGGAGTTTCATAAACGAGAAGTCTTTAATAGCTAAAATCAGTAGAAAGACAAACGTCTCCATATTTGATTGTGCGGATGGGAGATTCAAAGACAGACTGAAGCTGGACATTCAAACTGGATCTTTGACCATCACAAACATCAGATCTGAACATGCTGGAGATTATAAAGTAAAGACAAGTGGCGTAAAATGGTCTTCAAAAACATTCAGTGTTTCTGTCTATGGTGAGTAGAGATCCTTCATCCTGGCCTTCAAAATTTCTTTATTTTATATCACAAAAAAGATTTCAGAAAGATGACTCACTAACTGACTATTACTATTATGCATGTTTTTTTTAATGGTTCAGCTCGTCTGCTTGTTCCTGTCCTTATCAGAAACTGTTCTTCCTCATCTTCATCCCAGTATAAGTGTTCAGTGTTGTGTTCAGTGGTGAATGTGAGTGCTGCGAGTCTCTCCTGGTACAAAGGAAACAGTTTATTGTCCAGCATCAGTGTGTCTGATCTCAGCATCAGTCTCTCTTTACCTCTGGAGGTGGAATATCAGGATAAAAACACCTACAGCTGTGTGATCAACAACACCATCAGCAACCAGACCACACATCTGGACACAAACACACTCTGTCAGCCATGTGAAGGTGTGAAAAATGCTGATATTAATGTTTATTTACTCAGCTGTTCTTAATTTGTGATTGTAGATGGGACTAATACGTTCACTTCTTTATCATAACAGCTCTGGATAGACCATCTCTTCTACAACAAGACTCCATGATCTTTATTGCTGCTGTTTCTGGAGTTCTGTTAATCATTGCTGTGGTTGGGTTCTTCTGGATTGGCAAGAAATGCAGAAAAACTAATGAAGAAGGCAAGTTTGTTGCTTATGAGTTAAAAATAGTATAGCCTTTTTAGAAGCAAGAACGTTTAAAGGTGCGGTATGTAAGTTTGACACCCAGTGATTGAACTAGGTACTGCACTCCTGCATCAAAACACGTTTTCCCTCAGCTCTTCCTCGAACAAGTCCATGCAAGCGCAGGTTGCCAGATTGACGTGAGTGTGTCTAATTATTGAGCCTAATGGCTGATTTGAACTGTTTTCTAACAAATTAACGGCACGCGATTTTCTATACTTAAGAGTTTTTGTCCTAACCAACACCTGAAATTAATATTTTAGAAACAGCTTCTATTTTTCACAGGTGAACAACTATGATCACCTCAGGTACACCTCATGTGTTTAATTCAGTGTTTAATGCTAATAATGTGAGCTTGAATGCCATTTTACATGACCTTTATATACTGAAAGCAATAGCAAATAGCAAAAAATAAAGTAAACCGTTTGAAATTTAACTTTAGAACTGTGACTTAGTGCAAGCCAACACATATCAGTGATTCAGCTTGTACATATAATAATGTTAAAGTGGTTTAATATTTATTAATTTGATTATAAACCTTATAATTATGTCGGAGTGCAGTGAGTGAACTATTCTGTGCTTATGAATGGCGGTATTTAAATTTCTGTCGTGCTGCGTCTGACGCAAACACTTAAAATTTCTTATCACTGCAAATCTAGTCACGTAGCGTGTTAGGACAATGTAACCTGCTCACCTAATGTGTACATTTGTAATATTTATACTATTTAATAATTAATAACCTCACGTGGAGCTCTGAATCTCCGTCTCTTTTCAGAGTCTGCTACTGTCCACATTTCGGTTATGAATGCATGCTTTCAGAGCCTTCAAGACTGAATGAATTAAATATGCTGTTTTTCATGAAGGCAACCCAGGTTGCTGAAATATAATTGGCTTAAGTGGAAGTGGGCGGGACCTAAACAAAGACAGCCATTCCGGCACATAATATCAGACTTCAGCATTGTTTTTCATATAAACAAGAATGTTCATTTAGCATGTTTCTTAAATATCTGCAAACATTATGGCATTTTTATGCTTTGGAAGAATCAAAAACGTACATAAAACACATTTAAAAACCTTAAAACTACTAAAACGTCACTCCTTAAAATTGTTATGATTGACACTGGAAAGCATACATTTTGGTGTCTTGCACGTTTGTTATTCACAGCTTTTGATAAAAGTAATAATTCAGCGATATAGACTTGTTAGGTTTGCCAAATATACTTCAAACTCAGGCATGTTTGATTATCTTTGGCTGGCTGCTTTGCACAGTGCATTCTTGAAACTTGCAGGATTTCCATGTCCACTAATTAAGCAATGTTTATTGGCCATGTATTGGTTTGTTAGTTGATTTGACTGATAAAGTGATCCAGTTTATGGAGTTGATGATCTAGGAAAATATATGGTGCAGATACAGGGGTTGGACAATGAAACTGAAACACTGGCCAATTTAGTGTTGGAGGTTTCATGGCTAAATTTAAGCAGCCTAGTGGCCAATCATCATTGATTGCACTTTTTCACCAGTAGGAGCAAAGTGTGGAGGTTTAATTAGCATAGTTTTGTTTAAAATATTGCAATGCATAACATTATGGGCGACATATCAGAGTTCAAAAGAGAGAATAGGACAAATTGTTGGTGCATGTCTCGCTGGTGCATCTATGACCAAGACAGCAAGTCTTTGTAAGAATTAAATGTGCAACTCAACTCTCCTGTTTCCACCAAAATGGTAATAAAAGTTTACCAAACACCAAAAGGTTCGTCAAGAGCTCCACATGGTCAATATACATAGCAGGGCTGCTATAGCCAAACCTTGGGTCACTCGTGCCAATGCCAAACATCAGTTTCAATGGTTCCAGCAGCAAAAATCTTATGCTGTGGACAATGTGAAACATGAATTGCTCTCTGATGAGTCCACCTTCACTATCTTTCCCACATCTGAGCGAGTTCCGGTTTGGAGAAACCCCAAAGAAGCATATCACCCAGACTGTTGCATGCCCAGAGTGAAGCATGGGGGTGAATCAGTGATTCAGTAATGGTTTGGGCTGCAATATCATAGCATTCCCTAGGCCCAATACTTGTTCTAGATGCGCCAAGGACTACCAAACCATTCTGGAGGAGCATGTGCACCCAATTGTTCAAACATTGTATTCTGAAGGCAATGCCGTATACATCGGGATGATTATGCACCAATACACACAGCAAGACTGGTGACAGAGTGGTTTGATGAACATGAAAGTGAAGATCTTCCATGGCCTGCACAGGCACCAGATTTAAATATTAGTAAGTCACTTTGGGCTTTGTTGGAGGAGCAAGTCAGGAAACATTTTTCTTCATCAGCATCAGGTACTGTAGTGACCTGAACATTATTCTACAAGAAGTAGGGCTCAAAATCCCTCTGGCCACTGTGCAGGACTTGTATCTGTCATTCCCAAGACAAACTGATTCTGCATTGGCCGCTAAAGGAGGCCCTACACCATACTAATGAATTGTTGTGGTCTAAAACCAGGTGTTTCAGTTTCATTGTCCAACCCCTGTTCGTCTTGTACTGCAGAAAAACAAATGCAGTACATTTGTTTTCTACAAAGATCTGGCAACACAGTCAAGACATACTGTACTTTGTTCATTGTGAGTTCAAGCTCAGTGCATAAATCAAAGAGACAACTTGAATACATGGTTAAATATGTCAGGTTAGTTCCCCCAAAATTATTAGAGATATTAATTACTCACTCTCATGTTGTTCCAAACCTGAGACCTCCATTCATCTTTAGAACACAAATTAGGATATTTTGGATAGCTCTCGTCCTCAAGCATCAATAGACATCAATGGTCCCCTCAATCAATCTAGAAAGGTACCACAAAATATAGTTGAATCAGTCCATGTGTCTTTAGTGGTTAAATTAGAATATTATCAAGCTGTGAGAGTACTTTTGTGTGCATACAAAATAAAATAAAAAGTTTCTTCTCAGTGTCAGTATATTGCGCACATTCAAGAGATTTGTTTTAATGTATGTTTTACATTTTTTTAGGTGTTATTGATGATAATGAAACAGTCAAGAATCACAGTGAAGGCATAACCTATGCTAATCCGACATTCAAAACACAGAAAGCACATAAACTGGTAAGTTCATGGTAATTATTGTACTTTACGCAATAATTTATGACTTACAAATGTCAATGAAACACAAAAGCTGCGTCCGAAATCACCTACAGTACTACTCTGTAGGTCCTGCATTTTAGTTTGAATTTACTACTAGATCATTGGAAAAGTACGTTTTATACAGTATGAATGTCAGTAGTATGAATGGAACTCGGACATTTTGTCATGATCACATGACCTACCCATGTCAGTTGCGTTGCTTCACTCCCATTCATGAATTCTGTTGTGGGGCATCATGGGATAGCGTAGCGTGCATTGAATGCGCACTTCAGAATCTCGCCGGAAGTAGTAGGTCATCCGGGTACTTTTTCATTCTGTAGTTCTATGAATTTGAGTTACTACTCAGCTTGCATACTGGTGTACTATATAGTATATGTAATTTCGGACAAGTACATAATTTACCTTATTGGTGCAGAATGACCAGTCGTTCTGGTTAGTTGTGATCTAACTGTAGTTGGTCAGAAACTTTGAGAAGCAAATAATTCAATCAATTGTGTATAGTTAGCATAGTTAAAAAATAGATTGTGTTAATAAAAACAGGCAACTGATTAGGTATATTTTTATGTTTGTGTTCAATATAAAAAGGAATTTCACTAGTACCATGTTTAAAAAGTCTTTTCTATACAGTATTCGGCACAATGTTTTTACTGAATATTTACAAATGAAAATTATGTGCAAAATAAATATCAAACAAATTGCTATGTTATGTTTTCTGAAAATACATGTATTATTATATATAGCATATAAACTTGAAGACAACGTAGCCTTACATGTGCAACTGTGTTAGAAATGAAACACATGGAACAAGTGAAATGCTAAAAAAATAGTTTAAAAGAAGTTAAAGCTATAAAAGTTTTTCATTATTTAATAGTAATTTAATCTGCGGAGGCCCAGTGGCTCAGTAGTTAGCGCTTACGCCTCACAGCAAGAAGGTCGCTGGTTTAAGTCCCGGCTGGGCCAGTTGGCGTTTCTGTGTGGAGTTTGCATGTGCTCCCTGTGTTCGCATGGGCGTCCATCGGGTGCTCCAGTTTCCCCAACAGTCTAAAGACATGTGGTATAGGTGAATTGGATAAACTAAATTGACCGTAATGTATCTAATCTGTATCATTTGTTCATATGTGTAGTACGTAAGTTTGACACCCAGTGGTTGAACTAGGTATGGTTGCCAAATTGAGGTTATTAATTAATAACCTCATGTTGAACTCTGAATCTGTATCTTGTTTTTTCTGAGTGAATGAATGCATAAATGAATGAATGTTTTCCACCAAGGCAACCCGAGGTGCTGAAATATAATTGGCTAAAGTAGCATTGGGCGGGTTAAAAGAACCAAAACAAAGACAGCCGTTCTGGCACGTAAGACATTTTTAAAGCAGAATATCTGACTTCAGCATTGTTTTTCAGATAAACAAGAATGTTCACTTTGCATGTTTCATAAATATCTGCAAACATATTAAGGCATTTTTATGCTTTAGAAGAGTCAAAAACTTACATACAGCACCTTTAATTTGTGTCGTGTGTTTTTACAGAAAACTACAGAGGAGATTGACGTGACATATTCATCTGTCTGCACAAGATGATTAAACTTGAATCTTTTCCTATGTACAACTTTTTTTCCACTGTTGATCATGAATTTCAGCTTTGTACAATGTCTGAAGAAAAAAAAAACATATACTGGTAAAAATCAACATCACTGTAAATTCATAATGCTGACTAATGGACACAAATGAGAGCCGTTTTCCTGTTTGTTCAAATGATGTTTGACATAAAGCCTACCTAAACCTATGTATAATGTGTGGATTTTGTAATTAGTTTGGGCACTAGGGGCACTCAAACATTCATTCATTCAGCTTAGTCCCTTTATTTATCGGCAGCTGCCACAGCAGAATGAACCGCCAACTTATCCAGCATATGTTTACACAGCGGATGCCCTTCCAGCTGCAACCCAGTACTGGGAAACACCCCTACACAGTCATTCACACTCATACACTACAGCCAATTTAGTTTATTCAATTCACCAATAGCGCATGTGTTTGGACTTGTGGGGGAAACCGGAGCACCAGGAGGAAACCCACGCCAGCACAGGGAGAACATGCAAACTCCACACAGAAATGCCAACTGACCCAGCCGGGACTCGAACCAGCGACCTTCTTGTTGTAAGACCACAGTGCTAACTATAGCACCACTCTGCCGCCGACACTCAAACACTCTTAGGAAATAAATGCACTATTTAAGTAATAAATTTACCCTGACGTCTATCCAACTAATTTAGGGTACAAAATTTAACTCTAAAGTCCCAGTTTGTACACTAAAGACCCATTGTGGACACTTAAAGCAATAGTTATAGGTTTTGTACCCTATACAAAATTGTATCTCTATTGGTATCCTGAAAAGACAACCAAGTCCATTATCTCATTTAAAGGATTTATTGGGAATTTGCTTGCATGTTGGCATCTGACACCTACAATTACACAGAAATATAGCTACACAATTAAGTATTTTTTACAAGTAGATTCATGTGATCAATCCATAATCATAAATGCACATTCAACTGCTTTCACTTCCAACTCTTTCTTTCCTCAGGCCATCTACCTCATGAATAGTTCAATATTTTCCTACTGTGCAATAAACGTGCAATACTTTCTCATACGCACTTGTACACAGCACCTTATAACAATATACAATGCAATACTTTCTCCATTCGCATTGGTACACAGCACCTTATAACCTGTATATTTACAACAAATCTGTACATACAACTCTACATCCAGATATTTTTGACTAACTGCATCTCTGTTTATCGTCTTCTTTTCTCGTATTTAATTTTGTGTTGTCACTCGTCACTTTATGTGCACTGGAAGCTTCTCTAGCCAAAACAAATTCCTTGTGTGTGTGAAGCACACTTGGCAATAAAACTGATTCTGATTCTTTATTTGATGTTTACATGGCCCACATATTGCAATACACATCATAAATTGTTTTAATACTGAAGAACATTTACATCACACTATCAAGCACATTTTACATGTTTACATGTAGCATTTTTAGCATTATTAGCAGGGCATACCAAACAGGCAAAATATATTGAAAGGAACCAACAGTCCACACTACAATAACAGTGCAAGGTACAATAGTTTTTCTACAGTACCAACCTTCAACAAGACATAGCATGAAAGCAGACATAGCAGAAATATCTTGAAGATATTGCAACTGTTTATATTATATTATATTGCAAATCAAGATAGATACTATTTACTGTATATTTTGTATATCAAATATGCAAATTGTATATCAATATGCTATTACAAATATTGAGTGTTTATGACGTTTGCATTATCAAAGCTTAATCTTCCAACAACTTTTAATCTTGAAAAGTAAAAAAAAAAGTGACTTTTATGAAAAAAAAAAATTCATAAATTTTTCATATGGATTTTTAATGACCACTGAGAGTCAGAACCTCATTTTAACGTCTCATCCGAAAGACGGAGCTCACTGACAGTATAGTGTCCCCTTCACTTTACTGGGGCATTAGGACTCACACAGACCACAGATATCACCTCCAACAGCAACCTTGTTTTCACATGTGATCTCCCATCCAGCTTTTTGTCATGTGGTTTGTTTATCAGCTCCCCTGATTATTTGTGTCAGCTGTATCTTATTATCTCTGCTATATATGTGCTTGGCGTTCTTTTGTACCTGGTCAGTTCGTTGTTACTCATTGCTCTCTGTGTTTTAGTAGGAAGCTTGATTATTTTGGATCTGCCTGTCGTCCCGAAGATATTTCAGATCTGGACATCTTGGACCTATTCTGTCTCTCCTGCACCCTTTTCTGTTTTGTTTTTTGATCTATTTGTTTCATTCGGTCAATAAAGACCTTGCAATTAGATCCTCCCTGTTTTGTATTTTTTAATCGCGCGACAGAACGAACTGACCAGGTACAAAAGAACGCCAAGCACATATATAGCAGAGATAATAATATACAGCTGACACAAAAAATCAGTGGAGCTGATAAACAAACCACATGACAAAAACAGAGACATACCAGGAAGTGCGCACAGACTGCAACCGTGACAACGTACATGCTCAGATGCTGTCAATGAATGTGTAAGTTGGCTCTTTTTTGTATGATAATTCTTCATCAATAAACAAGAATAACCCCTAATATGTCTCGTATTCAGTATGAAGTGACACTTTTAAGTACATTACTTGTTACTTTTATTTCCCAAACAGTCATTTTTGAGCAAAGTATCGGTATCGGCGATACTCGCCTTCATTTTACTTGGTATCGGATCGAATAGGAAACCAGTGGTATCGCACATCACTACTGCCGATATTACATGATGCTCTGAACACTTTTAATATTTTTTTTTGTGTCAGATAAACCCAAGTCACTCTCTGTATTTTGGTTTTGGTAACAAAAGATTCAGTTAAAGCAGAATGACTGTGATGTGCGTACGTTTTTCCATTTTGACGCCTTAGCTTCAGCTACAACAGTAGCTTGATAATGCAAGCTTACCAGGGTTTTCATAAGGAAAAAGACAGTGTGAACACAAACCAGCCGAGAAGGTGGCAAAGGGGGGACAATCGAACTTAGGTTTTTGTACCAGGCGAAAGCAGTGTGAAAGCAACCTTATTCTGCAATGTTGAGGTATGCTCTTTACTGCGATAGTTTCAAAACTCATTTGCCCATAAGGGAAATTACAAACAAACAGTAGAAAATTGTCAAACTATTGTGTAAACAATGGGATTCTTGACAATACATACAAAAATACATATTATAATAACAATCCCAGTTTGAAACATTAGCAGCATAACAACCGTTTTTTACACTGAAAAATCAGTGGAAGTAAACGAGACTGGAAGCCTCTAGCTTCAATGGCTATGCGCACTCTTAAAGGGATAGATCACTCAAAAATGAAAACTGACCGATTCACTATTCTCACAAGCCAACCAAAAGAAGATATTCGAAGAATGCTGAAAACCTGCAAACATGGACATCTTTAGTATCTGTTTTTCTAACTATAGAAGTCTTTGATTTCCTGCTTTCTTGAAAACATCTTTTAGTTTCATAAACTCATAAAGGTTTGCAACCACTTGAGTGTGAGCCCATTTTTCTGAACTATCCCTTTAAGTCAAAGAATAAGATCAATACAAGTGTTTATTTATCCAGGTGCACTGGTGATGTGTGAGCACAGCATAGTACTTATCTTTTAAACATTCCCATGCAATGTCATGTCTTGGCTTCACTTTAGTAGATCTGTTGAACACCTAGCAACAGCACAGCATCCCAATTGAAAATGCCTGAGGTTCGCCTCTTTCTCTAAGACAATAGACCCACAGAAGATACAAGAAATTAGAAGTATCAATGTTTATCTACACACAAACACAAATGAAAAGAGCTTTTCAGTCTAGTGAATCTTCAGTCTGATCAAATAAACTGTAATAATACAATATATCTAAAACAATAGTTTAATGTTGTCTTTTTAGCAATGACTTTTTTTCTCAAGACAAATTGGTTTCTAAATAGCATGCCAAAAAAAAAAAAAAAGATAAATTATATCATGTGAATTTTTGCAATTATAAATAATGGTGTTTGATGCTTCAATCATACCTTTCCATTGTCGTCTATGGCTTGCTTGGTTTAGGGCTGACCAAAACTCCAATTTGGTGGAGCTATCCTTTAATGAATCGACCTTCAACAGTGACAATTGTGTTAAACTGAACAGAATTAAACCGAACAGTGACATTTATACTACACTGAACTTAATCAGCTTTAATTTAACTAGAACTGCACCAGCTTTCAACACGACTCTCCTGCCTGCCAGAATTTTCTTTATGTTAACTCTTTCCCCTACAGCATTTAAAAAAGTTGTCTAACTAAATTTAATTTCCTTTTCATTAAATTTCATGGCCTTTAGAATATTTTCTACTAGGAATATATAAGCTTATTGTATCAAAGTATGAACTAAGCCTCTGTTTAAAAACAAAACAAAACATTGTATTCTGTTTATGTGTTCATGTTTTATCCTTCTTTATGCAAGTAAATTTCATGAAAAATGCAACATATTTGACAAAAAAAATGGTGTATTTTCAAGATATACATTAGATAGTAATGCACATGCATTGCGTACACATGCATACATGCATATATGTTTGTAAAACACACATTTCTAACGTGCAGATCAACATTTTGCTGTGGCGAGCCCTGATAAAGAAGGAATTGAGCCAAGGGAAAATCATTTTTAAACATGACTTGGCTTTAACTTTCTTTTGTCATCTGATATTTTATATGAAGACCCAAAAGTCCTATAACTGATTCAGGGCTTGCAATAGGGCTTCCCTTACCGTAATAAACCTAAAACATGGTGGGAAAGCATTTTTATAGACGAGTTTTCTCATCAATGGCAGGGAGAGCGTTAAGGCTGATTTATACTTCTGCATCAATCGCACGTGTATGCTACGGTGCACCCTACGTGTGGTCGCATAACCCTCGCCGACGCGCACCTCTCAAAATTGAACTACACGTCGCAACGACGCGTGGCGCAAGCTCTGTGATTGGTCGGCTTGGTAGCTCTGACGAGTATGGACAGAGGTGAGAGCCAATGCAGCGCGATTGTCAGTGTGCAATTATTAAAGTTTTTCTGATTATTCTGCAAAAAATAATATGTTAATAACATTGAACGCAAGAAATTATTTGTTATTTTGAAAATGGTGATAAACAAATTAACAATTTTGTTAATTGTATTATTTTAAATGGTAAATTCTTTATCCACAAATGTAGACTTTCAAAATCTCCTCCTTTATACAAGGTTTTGGTCAATGAACTTATTCTGTAAATGAAGTCTCTCAAAGCTGTAAAAATGTAAACGCTCTGTCTACTGTATCCTATTATGAATCTATCGTCTTGCGAATGTCTTCCATTTGTTTTTGTTTTGTGTTTTAAAATTTTTTTATTTGAATTTCAATTATCTTTGGAATTTTTGTTTGTTGCTTGTTTTTGCTGTATTTGTAAATTACTTTACAAATTAAGAGCCTGATGCAGCGAGTGTTTGCAAGTGTGGAATCCCGTGAAGGAGCTCCGGATAGAGACTGTTGTTTTGTGTGTAATTTATGATTAAAGTTGTCACACGTCCGCCGATTCCAGCCTCAAAATGAGCGAGTTTGAGCCACTTGTATATTAAGGTAGCGTTCAGAAAAAAACAAAAACACCAGCGAAGAAACTCGACACAGAGGAACAAATACAAAGAGCAACACACACACACGACTACGAGCATTGCATGCTTTGTGGGTCAAGCCTAAATTGTAAATAGTGCGATAGAAATAATGATGATTTAAACTGAAGACATCATGAATGTCTTTTATGAATTTACATCGCATTCATAACACATAACCAGAAGTTCTCACCAAATACGCAACGCAGCAGAACAGCAAAAACAGCACCACATAGGCCCACTCCTAATACAGCAAGTGAAATGACAACCCAAACTGTAATGAAAAAAAGAGACTGTCATTAGTAATATGAGAAATCAATAATAACTTTGATATTTCAACGCAATCTCATGACAATTCATAACTTTTTGATTTAGTGGCTAATTCCTGTAAATTCATACAATTTAGTACGATTTGCTCATCACCCAGTGACAGTTGGGTTTAGGTGCCATGCCTCCTTTTTAAAATCATACATTTTCATACGACTGAACGAACTTGTATGAACTTGCCACTAAACTTACAAAATGTAAAATAGTTGGGGCTGGATATTTCCACTTTTCTATGCTATCTTTAAGCATCCAACATGCTTTTACCAATCTTCATTTAGTTTTAAATACTAATAAAACAAAATGCATGGTTTTTAATAGCACTTTATCACATGTAGAGTTACCTCATAAAATTTCCTTATTGGACGGTACTGAGATTGATTATGTTGACTGCTACAAATATCTCGGTATCTGGTTAGATGGGAAACTGACGTTTGAAACTCACATAAATGAACTGCTCAAAAAGGTTAAAGCCCGGATTGGTTTTCTTTACAGAAACAAATCTTCCTTTACGCACTCTTCAAAGCAGCATTTGGTCAAATTAACAGTATTACCAATTCTGGATTATGGGGATCTAATTTACAGATCAGCTTCAAAAACTCTCCTTCACAAACTGGATGTTATTTATCATGCAGCAATTCGTTTTGTTACTGGAGCACCATTTAATACTCATCACTGTCAACTGTATTCTTTACTGAATTGGCCTTCTCTTCAATTACGTCGACAAATTCATTGGTTTCTGTTCATTTACAAAACTCTTATTGAAAAAACTCCACTACTATATTTACAGTCACTTCTTAAGATTCAGGAAATTTGTCGCAATCTGCGATCTAGTAGTTTTATTAACCTTTGCATACCCAAAGTTCGCACTTCATTTGGTCACTACTCTTTTCAGTTTTCTGCTGCTGATGCTTGGAATCATCTGCAGCAGACATTAAAGCTCAGTACTTTCATTCCACTATCATCTTTTAAAAGTTCAATCCAGTCAATAGTACAAGATCACTGTGCTTGTTTTTAGTTTTTTTCGTTGGTTTTATATGTTATTATCTGCATTTTGTGAAATTGTTTTTGTATTGTGTCCTTGCTGCTTTATACTGTAACTGCTTTTTATGTTGCCTCTTGGCCAGGTCGTCATTGAAAATGAGAACTGGTTCTCAATTGACTAACCTGGTTAAATAAAGGTTACCAAACAGCTATCGAGTGAACTAATAATTGGCTCCATCTAATGCTCTAAGGACCTGCAAATAACATGATTGCTATGAAAAAGTGTTACTACTGAATTATACTCACTATTTGCAGGAACACTTATTACACTGATGGCGTGGTGCTGACAAATACTGCTGCTGTTGCTGATGATTTCAAGAGTATATGCTCCAGAGTCTGTGGTTCTGGTGTCTGTGATGGTCAGAGATCCAGTCTGATTGTTCAGTTTCAGTCTGTTTCTGAATCTCTCTTTACACTGATCATCTGTACAGATCTGACTCTGATCTCCAGTGATTTCAGTAATACGGGTGGTACGAAAATTCCACCTCATCACATCATCTGGGTTTCTTTTCACACCAGTATCCGAAGTGACAGATTCTCCCTCCTTCACTGACCTTCTTTTATTCTTCTCCACACTAGAAACACCTAAAACACAAATAAACAAATGCTTTAGGATAGAGGATCTGCCAGCTATTTGTATACTTTGATGTATTTTATATTTTACTTAAATTTGTATCTACTTGTATATTTTACATTCCTTTTATGGTTTAGTGCAGGGATCACCAAACTTGTTCCTGGAGGTCCGGTGTCCTGCAGATTTTAGTGCTAACCCTAATCAAACACACCTGAACAAGCTAATCAAGGTCTTACTAGGTATACTTGAAACACCCAGGCAGGTGTGTTGAGGCAAGTTGGAGCTAAACCCTGCAGGGCACCGGACATCCAGGAACGGGATTGGTGACCCCTGGCTAGGGTCTGAGAGTAACATTATTTCAATTCTCTGAATATCTGTACATCTGTGACAGAATTGAACATTCGAAAAGCCCCATCCCACTTTATGTCCGACAAGGCTATCCGGATATCCCATCTCACCTTTCACATTGAAAGTCCTCAGGAAGTTCAGTGGTTATTTTGTCACATCACATGACCATAAACTAAAGATATGTTGTCTGTGCCTGTCCAATAACAGAAAAAATTTGCTCCGTCTCAAGTCCTTGTGTTTCGAGTCATCGATTCACAGTTGAGGTCGTCCACACAAACGTATCTACTTCATGCACTTCTCGTGGTGTCAGGAAAAGATGAAACTGTATCTTGCTCAGCCTTTCTGGGTTCCTGCCGTCGGCACTGCAAGTCCTAGTGAGGGCATTTCCACCATTGTTCATGCTAACCGCCAATGTTAATCTACAATAAAGCTGGACAAATTGGTAAAGTCTAAAAGGGATACAGCTTTGGATACTCCATATATAATTTGTGACACTGTACAATTAAGATTTGTACATTACTGTGAGAGTTGGGGTGGGGGTGTTAATAAAATACAACTTGATGGGAATTTAAATCAATAACATGAATAATACTTGCTATAATTACAGTTTTTACATTACTATGATGGTTAGGTTTAGAGTTGGGTAGGGGTAAACGATAATAAAATACAATTAATATGTAATTTGATAATTCTTATTAACAGCTGCAGCTGTATCCCTTCTAGCAATAACCAGACAAAATGACATACAGTCACAAAAAAGCTGTATCTACACTCTCAGAAATAAAGGTACGCGAGCTGTCACTGGGGTGGTACCTTTTCAAAAGGTACAAATTTGTACCTGAAGGTCCTTATTATTACCTCAAGGGTACATATTGGTACCTAATAAGTACAAAAGTGTTCCTCTTAAAATTTGTAGGTGCTAATATATACTTCTGAGGTACCAATATGGACCCTTCAGGTACAAATGTGTGCCTTTTGAAAAGGTACCACCCCAGTGACAGCGCTTGTACCTTTATTTCTGAGAGTGTACAGTGGGCATGACTGATGACAGGAAAATTAAATTTAAGAATCCATAAAGAGGTTAATTCAAATCACACCTAATAATGTTACTGAATACTAAAGCAGTGACAGCCCTGAAGGACAACAGACCTGTAGGGAATTTAAGAAAGATCTTAGGCTTGTTAAGTTTTATTGCACTTACATCAAGGACTTTTTAAGAATTATTTGTCCTTTTTGTATGAGCCTCTGAAAAATGACAACAACAAGATACAAACAAAAAGAAAAAAGAAGAGAGTCATGTGGTTCCATCAAGTCAGTTGATTGAGTGGACAGAGCAACATCAGGAAAAGCTTGGAAAACTGATTGATTGGCTTGGGAAGCCAGCTGTCCTAGGACTCCTGGACTTTACAAAGTCTTTTGCACTGTACACCGATGCCTCAAATCTGGGACCTGGGGGGTGTTCTATATCAACATCAGGAAGGAAAGTTGTTGAGTCATAGCTTTTGGATCAAGAACCTTGACAACAGCAGAAGAGAATTACTATTTGCACAGTGGAAAATTGGAGTTCCTGGCACTCAAATGGGCTATCATTGAGAAATTCAGGGATTATCTTTTCTATGCACCGACTTTTACAGTCTATAGTGACAATAATCCTCTTGCCTATGTATTGACATCTGTCAAGCTGAATGCAACAGGGTGCAGAAGAATTGGGGAGCTTGCTGACTTGCATTTCACTATTTGCTAATGACCAGGAAAAGAAAGTATTACTTCGACTGACAACACTCTCAGAGAAAAACTTTAGATTGGGGTTATGATACAAGTGGTAGAAGTGCCTGAACGCGGTTCACTTGGGCTCAGGCGCGGTACGCTTACCATATCTGCCAACATTTGTCTCTGAAAATCCGGGAGGGGGAGGGGTGAGCAGAGCGACCGGAAGGGGTGCCTGGTATGTCGGCGATCTGGGGGTGTTACGCCCCATTTACAGGGCAGGGGCGTCCGCTTCAACGCTTCCCATTCACTTTGAA
>CAIGQZ010032594.1:6999405-7067092 GCA_903798205.1 Danio tinwini
ATAACACTTTTATACATTTTAATAGACATTTTCCACCATTAAGAAATGTGAGTCTTACTAAGTCAGAACAACATTTTTTATATTCATTTACATTATATTTGTAAACTTAATCAATGTATGTGTGTGCATGCCTGGTTTTCATTATGTTGTGGGTACCAAATGTCCCCTCATTTTTAGTAAAACCAGCAAATTTTAAAACATTTTGTTCCCAGAGAGGAAACGGCTCTTAAATCATCTGGTATGAAGCATTTTGAAAATGTAAAAGTGCAGATTGTTTTCTGTGACCGTTGGATTTAGGGGCAGGGTTGGGGGATGAGGAAACAATTTACAGTCCCCCTACAGTACAAACATCATGTCTACAGGAAGACCCCATAAAACATAAAAAAATCTTAACATGTGAGGGAGTGTGTATGAGCATATAAAAGGAGCTGAGCTGTCAGGATGGTTCAGACACACCATAAACAGATCTGTTCCGCTTCTTAAAAACAGTTTGAGTGTTTTAAATGGACAGTGTTATTAGATCAGATGTTTCACTGAACATCTGAAAATGTTTAACGCTTTTGCTTTGTTCTGTTTGTGTCGGCTCCATCTGATTGGTAAGTTGAGTTATATTTATGCGATACTAGAACATTTAATTGATCACACAAATATTTTAAATCCTCGTTTCATTAGTGTCATTTACTCAGCATATTTTGGCAAAAAAAGTAAATTCTGTTACTTTTAACTATTTAGGGTAACAGTTTTGACTAACAATTGACAGTCATGTATTTGTGAAATTAGGAAAGCTTGTCTTCCTCCTCTTTGTATGTGCATCAAGAGCTGAAATTTCATCTTGGTTTCAAGTGAAATGTCTTATTTCAACACATTACCAAATTTGTCCTGATAGAGTTGACAAGCAAAATGGGAAAAAAAAAATAAAAAAAAAAATCACCAAACATGTTTAGAAATTGAAGGATAATACAAATAAGTTCAAGCTAAATATTGCAAACTCAATTTTTCCATTTTTTTGCTTCTCTTGATTTTTCCTCCTTTTAAAATTTGTATTTAATATTTTTCTCTGACATGAATTTGGCTGTAGTTTTTGGACTGTTATCGTAAGGTTTTTTGTTAGATAAGCTCTAGATTTGGCTTCAGTACGGACTAATCTAATGCATATGCACAAACATAATATTGTATAGCTTCCTATTAAAAATAAATAAATCAGCGAAACTGCCAGGTCACGAAAAATGAACCACTTTATAGAGAGAGAGAGAGATCATTGTATATGTATTATTACTTCCAGAATGATTTTGAACAAGTCTTACATCTCCAAAAGCCACCGTACGTTCATTGCATTTTGTCATTGGTTTTCTGAGGTGTGTGTGTGTGTGTGTGTGTATGTGTACACACCTAAAAAGCAAATAATAATAATAATAATAAAATTTATAGCAGTAGTGATAATAATAATAATAATAATAATAATAATAATAATAAATAAATAAATAAATAACTGAATTACTAAAATTAAAGACACTGAAAGAAATTGCTGTTTATATGTTTAAAGAGTTAACATTTTGTAATGTCAGATTTACCCGCAATTATACAAATCACCCATATAATCATGCACACACACACACACACACACACTTTTAGGCTTATACTAAATCTTTTTCGGCATAATTAAATGCGATTAAGTTCTATTTGTACAAGGTGATTTCAAACTTTGTAAAGCAACAGTGAACAAATCTGACCCTGTCCTTGTTCTCCAGGTGTGTTTGGCTCCAGTAGGATTGAAATGCAGTCATTCTCAGTGACGGAGGGAGATTCTGTCACTCTACACACTGGTGTTACTGAAATACGCACTGGTGAATTAACATGGCATTTTGTAGTTGATAACTCTCTAATAGCTCTAATAAACAGAGCTTATCAGGCCTTCTCCACAATGGATGGTCCTGATGGGAGATTCAGAGACAGACTGAAGCTGGACAATCAAACTGGATCTCTGACCATCACAAACATTAGATCTGAACATGCTGGAGTTTATGAAGTGCAGATATTTTCAGATAATACATCATCAAAAAGATTTAGAGTTACAGTCTATGGTGAGTAGAAATCATTTCTTGTTTAACCATTTACTATTTCAGTTCATGGATGTAAAGCAGATTTGACAATCTACATTGTAAACAGTGCTATAGAAATAAAGACAACTTATATTGTAATGTTTAAGTATGTCATAGCACAAATAACAATAGATAATATCATTGCAATTGCATTACATATGTACTCAGCCAGTTGAAACAAAAAGGTCCCTATTTTAAACGCATTCATATTTCTCCCTCTCCTCACTGTTTCCAGCTGGTCTGCCTGTTCCTGTCCTCATCTTCAACTCTTCTCAGTGTTTTTTATCCCAGTATAATTGTTCAGTGTTGTGTTCAGTGGTGAATGGGAGTGCTGTGAGTCTCTCCTGGTACAAAGGAAACCGTTTATTGTCCAGCATCAGTGTGTCTGATCTCAGCATCAGTCTCTCTCTACCTCTGGAGGTGGAATATCAGGATACAAACACCTACAACTGTGTGATCAACAACACCATCAGCAACCAGACCACACATCTGGACATCAACACACTCTGTCAGCCATGTTCAGGTATGCGTTCATCTACACATTCACTTACGTTAATGTCTCAATCATAAAAATCCCCCTCTTCCTCTTGAAGGCTCAGCATTTTGGACAGTGTTCATCACTACTGCTGTTGTTGGATCTCTGTTGACTGTAGCAGCTGTCTGGATGATCAGAATCTACAACAATCAGAGAAAAACAGACCATGAAGGCAAGCATTTCCAACTTTTAACAAATGGACAGTACTTTAACAAACATTTAGAGTACTGTATAATTCCAATTGCCTTTTAATAAACATGATGATAATTCTCATAATTTAAGGGCACCTATTATGCCCCTTTTCACAAAATGTAATACAAAACTTTGGTGTCCCCAGAATGTGTCTGTGACATTTCAACTAAAAAAAACCTTTCGGAACAATAATTATACCCTTTTAAAAAAGCCAATTTTTGAGTCAAAATAAAAACAAGCTGTTTCAGTGTATGCGCCTTTAAATGCAAATGAGCTGATTGTCCCTGCATTACAAAATTAGTAGCATTTGGACACATTTCAATCAACTTCTTTCTGCACAATTTGGAATACTAAATTAAAAATGCTAAGATGCACATCAATAAAAAAAAAAAAAAAAAAAAAAAGGCACAAAACATAGTGGGATGAACTTTGATGAAAACTTAGTGTTTTCTACTTAGGGTAGTGATGGAACTTTGATAAACACATTTATCTAATAAATTACAGTATTATGACAAAAGTGGCTGTGATGGACAAACCTGAGATTTGACCACATTATAAAACATCTGAAATTGTCATTCTGAAATCCCTTAGCGAAAGTCTGTCATCAAAATGCATTACAGTGATCCCTTGTTATTTGCGGAAGTTACGTTGTAAAAAATAAATAAATAATAATAATAATAATAATAATAATAATAATAATAATTTGCAATAGGCGAAATCCACAAAGTAGTCAGCTTTATTTTTTAACAATTATTATAGATGTTTTAAGGCTGTAAAACACCTCACTGCACACTTTATAGTCTTTTCTCAGACAGCCATTACATTTTTACACTTTTCTCTTGTTTAAACACTCTCAAAGTTCAAACTTTCGTAGAAAAATAAGTTCAGTATTATAGAATGAAACCAAAGATCAAAACCATATGATCTTGATTTAGTTATTCAGTAATGGTCAGTGGTGTAGTCCTAAAAAAAAAGTGGTGTACTATTACCCACTCAACACAATTTTTTATTTATTTTTTTTTTTATTAAGTTACCTGCAACTATTGAAAGAAAAAAGTAATACTAAGGAAGTGTCCAGCTTTCTTCAAAATATCTTCTTTTGTGTTAAACAAAATAAAAAAAATGACAAACCGGTTCGGAACAAGTAACGGTTGAGTAAAGGATGACAATTTAACTTTTTTTGAATGAACTATCCATTAAAAAAGGAAAACTATTTAAACAAATTGGTTCATTTTAAAGCGAGATGCTAAGAGCCTAATCCTATTCAATGATTTATGCTTAGCTTATATATATATATATATATATATAAAAATATAAAACTTTTTCTTCAAAAACTCATACTAGCGTATACTCAAGAACTTTTTCCATGTTTTAAATAGAACTACCACTTTTTTCAAAATGGCATAAATATAAACATGTAAAAAAAAAAATGTACAGGCTAAATTTACATATTTCACTATAATAATAAGTCATAATAGTAAATAATTTTTAACAAAGATACAACACAATATTTCACTCGGATCTCACTCTGATATGCAGTTAAAATGAGGACATTCACTGAGTGGTTCTGTCACTGTTTAATACTGTGCATGAATGTATGATATATAATGCCACATGCACTGTAATGTGTTTTATAATCACAGTTAATTGATAATAAATGCTCGTTAAGAATTGCATTTTTGTTGGAGGAACAGCTGTGATGATGAGGGGAACGCTGAGGGAACAATAGATGGGGAAACCCGATTGGTACATGTGATACAAGTGTTTCTATAGCAAAGAACTGCAAATATGCAGATATTATAACAATCTATAGATAAACACACCTTCTGCTCTCACTCTGCAAAGCTGTGGTTTGCTGATTAAACGAAAAACGTGTTGAAAACGGAGGAGCGGAAGTCTGCCGCCGTTTTCATATCAAATTTAAAGGGGACTGAGGTGATCATTTAGTAGTGGACAGTTCATGAGGAAAATCGCTAAACATTTAGAGGCACTGAATAGAAATATAGGGGGCTAAAGCGATGCCCTTGCTTTTTAAAAATAATTTTACCTCAGTGTTTCAGCGAGACATCATTTAGTTGACTTGTCGTCGTTATTGAAAAACTCCCGAAATTTTCTCCCAGCTGCTGCGGTCGTGCGGGGAATGGTCCAAATTAAACAAAAATACACTGATTGCAACAAATAAGATGCAAGTAAAAAAAAAAAACATTTGGTATACAGTTAAAGGTGACGCGAATACACGTAAATTAGGGAAGTCTAATCAGAAAAACAAGTGAGTATACTGAGGGTATACGCAATTATTGATCCTCAGAAGTCGTAATACCCAAACAGCTCATGGAAAAAAGTAGGCATACTGAGTATTCGTGCGTATAGCCCCGACTACACCACTGGTAATGGTGCCCTACAGCCGTGTAACTTCTACCTTCCTTTAGCATGTCCAGAAGTTCAACTTTTTGATTGAGGTAAAGTTGGTTTTATATTCGCACATTCGTTGATTTTTGAACAGTGACATTTTGGGACATGCCACTTTGAATATTGGGTCTTTATTCTTATGTAAACATGACTTCAAAACAACATTAGCTCTATTTATTTGACTGTAAACAATGTTGTACTTTAATAGTCATGGGCTGCTTATATGATTTAGAATTTGCAAATAACACTTTTTGGAAATTATATTAAGCAGAAACCAACATTAAAACCAACTCTACCTCAATAAATTTGTGTGATGGTTAGCATCTTCCTCTGCCTTTTAGGTGCTACCACAGGTGCCTTTGACGGTGCAAAACATTTCGTCGACATTGTGGGGAGAAAACTTGCAAACATACAGTTCAGAACTTCAGAGTCACACTGCTTGCGATCAAACATTTATGTAAATTTGGCAAGCTGAATGCATTCTGTACTGTACAGGATTGAGATTGACAATGATCTACAGCCAATCAGGACGCAGAACAAAAAATCCTGTCAATTTACACAAAAAAAAAATATCTGTGAAACTGCGAGGTCACGAAAAGTTAACCGCAGAACGATTTTGAGCATCTCTGCTCCCCAAAAATAAAAATCTTACTTCTCCAAAAGCCACCGTACGTTCATTGCAGTTTGTCATTGTTTTTCTTAGGTGTAGGTTATATATATATATATAACCATAGTGTCTTTTTCTACGTCAGGAAGTATGCGATATTCCAGCTTTTCGCAAAAGGTTTAATTAGTATATTTGCATGGAAATATAACAATTGGTCTAGTTCTAATACCTATAAGTAGGCCCACACGGAATCGGTGCACACAGAATTCCGCAGTTTTTTCCGCAGATTTTCCACAGATTTTTAGCCCATCATTAATTCTGTTTATTTACTTACAGTTAACTATTTACTGTTAATCTAATTGGATTTGCATTTTAAACATTAAAAGTTAAAAAGATATTATTTTTTATTTCACAATTTTAAGGTTTTAGTTATGATACTCCTAAAATAATTCCGCAGAAATCCGCAGATTTTTACCAAAATTCTCAGCAGAAATAGCAGAAAACGTCCGCAGATTCCGTCTGGCCCTACATATAAGTCAGGGTAAGCACAATGGCAGAGTGAAAACAGCAAAAATGAGAAGGATCAAGATAGAAAATGTCACAAAAAACAAACCAAAAACAATAAAACTGGCTTACATGCTGAAACATTATTAACAAAGCATTGTATAATTGGATTATAAAAAGCTTTTACACTGTAAAAATACCCATAAATTAGCAATTTCCATATTTTGTGGTTCATGTTTTTATTTCTTCCTGTTTATTTATGTTTTTGAATTGCATTATGGGACCTTGATCTTTCTTCCAACAACTTTTAACCTTAATAGTTTGAAGAAGTGATGTATAGTCTAGGCTGGTGTTGTATATTACTGTACAAACGCCTTGTTATAAACTGCCGGTACATTTTCTGTTATTTTACAGACTTATTTCTCCATGTTATTTGTTATACATTATTTCAATCTAGTAACATTTCAATAAGTCACTTTATTAAACTGTAGAGTTAAAGTTTTTTTTTTTTTTTTTTTTTTTTTACAGAGTAGTATACCAACTATAGTATAAATAATATATATAAATACAATTTTAGACGTGGCACAACACTGCTGAGGACATTGTTATTGATTTGACAACTTTTAACCGTGTGCAGGGCTACTGAAATAAGACATCAAAAAAAGACTGGATGGACTTTTGCCGTTCTAAGATTGCCATGTAGGCTATACACATTTCAATCCAAACACCTAAAATTGCATTTTGCATAATAGGTGCCCTTTAAAATGTGAATTTGTGTCTGTGAGCAAGATTAAAAAACTAATTTGTGGCAATTGTAATTTAAGAAATAGCTCCTTGTAACATTTTTAGTTGTGTGCATTTATTCTTTACATTTAACAGTTCCTAAATAAACAATAGTAAGTTAACACCTTTTTATTGTTAAATCAGTTGAGATTCATGAAGAAGAGATCACTTATGCCGAGACAACGTTCAGCAAAAGAATTGCACATAACTCGGTAAGATTGTGTTAATCTTTATCATCTCAGCAGGAAGTGCAGGTGTCTAGCATATTTTCAAAGAGAGGCCACTGCCTCAAAAGAGGGTTGTTGAGCTTCAAATGTTCTCATATATCTCTATTTCTAACTTCTAGTTTCATTTTGTGACTGAAACAAACAATCCAATAAAAATTTAGTACTTTAGATTAAAATTAGTCAAACAATCCAAATTCAATCCTATTGTCATGAACAATAAGTGCATGTGCTACACAACTATTTATTTAGGCAAATTAAAACGTTTTTGTTCAAAGCTAACCTAATATATGCTAATTGAACGAGAAATAACTTTGTTCATAATTAGAAAATATTTTATAGCCTACGTGTTATACATAAATGCTACATCAGTTAGCATAGCTACATCAGTTACACACATCAACCACAATCACTACAAGCTTTTGTTGTTTTTCATGTTTCATTACTTCAAAACGATGCAACAAATAGCTTGTTTTTTTGCTGTAGATCTGTACAACCTTCAAATAAAACAAGGTTGAATCATTTTACCAAGAACATATTGGTGGCGTTAAGTATTTAGTAGCCTGATAAAACCATGAGGAGACAAAATAACATCTTTCCGTTGTAAGAGCAGCCACAGATCTACTTTTCAACCCTTTTTTAATCTGTCGATCAAACGCTGCAGAGCACCAGTAGCACGTACGCAGAATCACGTGCAGCTGCTTCTGCTGCTTTAGTTGTTGTGGGCAAACAAACATGCTAGCAGATCAACCGCTGCTGTTTAGGAAAATGTTTAAACCACAGATATGGTTAACCATATTTAAATGAGGCTGCTTTAAACTGCTTCTTGTTAGTCTTGTCACGGGAGGGAAATAATTTTTAAATAACCACCTATACGAAAAAGTACTGTAGTCAATTACAGTCACACATACTAGACCTATTGTAAAGCATTCATTTGCCCTGGTAATATTTTAGACTATAAGATTAAATAGACAAAATATTACACTTTACTCTAGTAGGCTGGTTCAAAAACACTGCGGGATTTACTATAAATTCCAACAATACATTTTTTTTTTTCATGTGGGCAATCATGTTGAATCTTAGCATGAGCTTGACATTTACATTTAAAATAGCTGTTATTAATATATTATTTGCATTTTTACAGGAAGTTAACGAAGAGGATCAAGTAGAATATGGAAACGTCGCCATATTGACATCACTATAAGATGACATCACTATAAGAACATTCAGAACTCTTTTAAAGTGTCGATGGTTTTCCACTGGGGGGCGATGAGTTCTGTGAACCACTGAATCAGGAACGCATGTTGACTTAAGTCAATGGGCTCTATGCACTGCTAGTGTTTTTCAGTCAGTGATAAACTTCCAGTGAAAGCTTAATGTGACTTTTTAAATTGCATAAGGTTCCTTTAACATTCAGTTAAATAGACTTCATTCCTTTAGTTGCTTAAGCATAAAACAAAATTAAAGACCGTGTAAATGCTAGCGTCATCAGGATCAGGCAAGCGCAGAAACTCCATTGAAAATACTGGGGTAAAACAAACTGTTATATTTTAAAGACATGGCAGGGGGAAATGGAATTTAAAGGGCACCTATTTTACCCCTTTTTTAAGATGTAATATTAATATTATGGTTCTTCGGAGTGTGCCAGTTTAGGTTCAGTTCAAAACACAATTCAGATTTTTTTTATTATGATGTGTTAAAAAGTGCCATTTTGTGGGCGTGTACACAGCTCGTTGTTTAAGGGGCGTGTTGCTTTACATGAAAATTAGTTTCGACTTCCCGCCTAACTTAACAAGGGGGCGGAGCCAGGAGCTCCTCTTTTTGTATGGCAACAGACAGGCAGACAGAGAGAGAGAGAAGCAACATGAGTGAGAGGACCAGCATTCAGCTGTATATGTACAACTCAGACACAGACCAAGCAGAGAGTACAAAATCAATTGTGTCTTTGTACAGTTTTAGAGCCAACTGTGTGCTAGCTTAAAGCTCAGAGCTTGTAGCCTACACAGAGACTAATAACCAAGCACACTGAATTAACTTTGACTAAAGGGCATTACACACCGGATGCACCGCGACACGGCGCGCACATGACAGTTGAAAATAATCGCACACTTGCGGCGCCGGTGTGTGTCACCTGATTGAACCTTATGTTTAGAATTCAGAAAAGCATGCCGCTGTGTGGTGCGACACTGCGTGTTGCCGAGCGGCACTTCTGGTGTACGACCTGCTTGAGGCTATAACTAAAAGGCATCATACACCGGATGCGCCGCTCAAAGCCACGACGCAGCACACCAGACGCGCACATTCGCATGCTATTTAAAATGAAACTATTCAGATAACGCTCTGTGGCGCGGCAGAAATATGAAGTATCCTGAGCAGGGCCAGCGCGTCCATAGAGGCGGCAAAATAGTGAAAAAAAGCCCCCAGTCCTCACTTTCATTCGCGACACCCACCCACCCCCTCCCTCCCGGTCCTCACTTTCATCTGCGACGCCGCATGTCGTTAGTTCGTTATTTCCAATGGAGGGAAGCGCAGGTGAGGCAACACACTTGCACTTTCCAGCTGCACCTAGTTAAGATGACAGGGAGCTTCCGTGACTGCAGGAAATGCAAACCGCTGAAGGTTTAAGGAAGACGCAATGAAAAGTACATGTATGCAAACACTGGCACGGAGGGGAGCGATAACGTTGTAAATGTTGAGCCCAATGAGCCTTACATCTAAAAATAGAGCAAGGGTGTTTCTTTGGTGACGTCGCTTTGACTCACACACTGAAAATGGCGGACGTGAAACAACATACTGAGGATATGGTAATGCGCACCGGTCAATCAATATTGGTGGGCGGGGGGACCGCACTGCTATGTCAAGTTGCGATCAATCTCAAAACCGCTCCAATTGGTCCACCATTTTTATGTTGTTAAATTGAAAAAAAAAAGGACTGAGTGTGTTTATATCACCCCAATATGACGGTCTATACACTATACCTACACATATGTCTGTCCAAACAGCTTGAAAAGTAGGTTTTTCACCATAGGTGCCCTTTAATGCAGAGCTTCTTGTCCTGTTTGAGACCTACTTTATATCATATATCAGTGAAGATCACTGATTTTTAAAGAAAACAGACCCTAAATGTGGCAGTTTTATAATGGCAAGACAGTTCACCGGAAGCGCTGAGACTGACAGTCTCTGTGCATATACCCTATTAAAATTAAGTTATTGTACATTTACACTAGAAAAATTTATAAAAATGACTTGCACATAAATATATTCTGATGAAAAAAAAAACTAGAAAGATAAGGTTTTTCGGTCCAGAGTCACATTTACACAGTGTACATACACAGATATCAGATTAGATTTAGAAATTAGTAATGAGGCATTTTCTAAAAATGAATAAATGTGTCTTACTGACCTGTTTATCAGAGCACTTAATACATTTAATACAAAACAAGCACTGAAAATGGAATGAGAACATAATCTTACATCTGTTTAAATTGTCATCTATTTAAATTGTAATACTAACAAATTGCTGTTGACACTTGTATTAAAACATTTGTTCTGGGTTTGTAAAAGCATTTTTTTTTTATGTTTGTTGAGTGTTTGGAGTCACTTACATGGTTGACCAGCAGGTGTTTTTTTTTTTTTTAACTTTAAGTTCCTAAAGACAAGTTAGACAAGCAAGTTACCTTGAGGGCTGAAAAAAGAAAAAAAATTGATTGGAAACTTACTAAAGTTTCATTAAATAATGATGATGTTTTAAAACATGAGGCAGTTCAATTTTAATGGTGAACAAAAGACAAATTTACAAGTAGTAAATCATCCGAAAGACCAAAAGCAAATATTGTCAATTTGTCTCACTAACATATCCATGTCATGAACCATATAATAAGTTAGCTAAAGTTTAATAAAGCCAATAAATCATGGACATACAGGCCAACTTGATGGAGAAGACTGAATGTGAAAATACCCCCTTCTTTTGTGTCAAAATAAAGAGAAGCTTCCTGTTTATTCATGGGTTCTTATACATAAGTGTTCTGTCCCTTCTGTTTTTTCAATGTTAACGCCGCCTTCTCAGGTACCCTTGTAATCCTAGCCAAATTGCGCCATCTGGTGTTTTTTTTTTTTTACAAAAAAAAAGAAAAAGAAAAGTCACAGCAATAGACCCGAAACAAAGAAAAGCAACTTTTATGCAATTTTCTGCGAACATCCGTCTTATTCCTAAAATATATTAAATTTGTTTTTGTCTGAAACTATAAGCCACTTTTTTTTTTAGATACAAAAACAGGTTTACACAAAAACTTACAGGGCTGTTGAATGCTTTATTCTGATTGGCTGATCTTTTGACGTTATTTTCTGGGGGGGAAAAGCACAGCCAAAGTAGTTCCGGCACTGTTGAGAAACAGAAGGAACACAAAACTTATGTATAAGAACCTGTGAATAAACAGGAAGCTTCTCTTTATTTTGACACAAAAGAGGGGGGTATTTTCCTATTACATTTCTAAATCACTACGCTAAATGATTACAGATACTGCAAAGCTGCAATAGTCAAACACAACAAAAAGCTTTGGATGAGATGTGTGAAACTAGTACACACTGGAGCAGTTTTTGGACAAGAATCTGACAGATTTCTGAAATACAACATCAGAGCTAGTGTGGTAACCGCAGTGTAACTGTATTTAAAGCACAATATTGGCACCAGTCTGCTGAATTTCACAACCGACGTATAAAGGCTATTTATTATACCTTCATACATTTTAGAATTGGATTGTAGGCCATCAATTATTCCTTACATGCATATTAAAGAAGGGTCGGACAAGGTTCAGTGTTAACTTTTGCATCCTTGATTATTGTTTTTATTTCCTTTTAATCATCATGATTTTTTTTTGGACACAGATTAGTATACATTTTATTTTTGCTACTATATTATTTCATAGCAGCAGGACAGGAAGTAGTCCCTTCTAGGCATGGGCCGGTATAAGATTTTGACAGTATGATAACCTTGGATAAAAATATCACAGTTTCACGTTATTGTGATTACTGCTCTAAAATACTGTATATTCTGGGTAAAAAAAAAAAAACTAAAAATTTCCCTTTGAAAACAATAGATTTAGTTTTTTGAAAGATTTATATTATTTTTATAGAAGTAAACATGTCAGGCTAATTAATTTGAATGAATCATTAACTTCTGCTGTCTTCATTAAGCTTCAAAAATACACATTTCTTTACAATTTAAAACGGCATCTTTGGATTTTTTTTTTTTTGCTGGAGATGCTGTTGTCCTAAAAAAAAAAAAAAAGTAAATAAAAAAAAAATCGTACACATACCTTAGGAACGGTATTACTGAAAATGTTGACGGTATTAAAACCTTGACTTTTTCAAACCACAGTATACCTTAAACAGTTATCGTTCCATGCCTAGTCCCTTCACTCAAACTAAACACACAACCAAATGTCTCTTCTCACCTACAAACCGTTTGTCCACCAGCAGCTCAAACCACATTTCTGATGACCATCAACCACAGTAGGTTTCAGTTTGACTCACAAGCTGAATGTCAATAGAACTGGAGAGATTGTACATGGTTTTAACTTTGTACTTTGGTTTTCTAAATACAAAAAAAAATAATAAATAAATAAATAAATAAATAAATAAAAAAAAACATTAAAAATCACTAGGCACTGTTTTTCATCAAATATATTAAATGCACAACTCACACAATATTGTTCTTTTTCCATATTTTAGAGTACACCAAATTATGAAAATAAAAGTATATAACCCACTCATTAAGAGAAAAGGCATAAAGACCAGACAAATATTTACTTCTAATAATATCATCACATACAATATACTAATGTACCCATGTAGGAGGAGGGTCAGACTGTGGGAGGAGGATACACAGGACTGCTGTGTTTTCAGAGGACAATCGTATTAGTTTAAAAACTGAACTGCTTAGATGCATTTCACGTTTCTTTTTTTCTATTTGTGCTGAATGTCTGGTAAGAGCATTTAAACATTTATTTTCCATTTCCAAATCTACAGCAATAGTGCTCAGATATGGGTTTATACAACAGTTCCAGGTTTTGAAAGATGGTTAATAACTACTACTATTATTATTATTATTATTATTATTATTATTATCATCATCATCATTATTATTATCTATGGAAAGTACTGTCAAGACACAATATGAAATGTATATTACATTACATGCATCATTGGAGTTGCTCTTCAGTGGATCGGCATTAAAAAGTGACAATTGCTGCATACTTAACTTTAACAGTGACAGTAATTTAGCTAAAAATACAGCAGCTGTTTACACTACTCCCCTGCCTGGGGGAGTCAGGCTTTTAAAGCCTTAAAAAGCCAAAACAGCTGGCTTTTTAATTCTCTTATTCGATCATAAGCAGCTTTGACACATTCTACATTGTATGAAGCATTATAGAAATAAAGACTAATTTAATTATAGATGGGGGGGGGGGGGGGGGGCTGCAAGGTGGTTGTATACAGTGATGTAAACATCTTATATATCAGAATTAAACTTGACTATGACTATGTTTTGTGTCTCGAGTCGGTTGTTGAAATTGCTCTTCAGTTCACAGGCAAATTATATACATATAAAAAATATGCTTTAAAAATCAATATAGCGAATCAAAACTTCACATCTGATGTTGCTGAAGGGAGATTCAGAGACACAGGGTGCAAACCTGGTGCAAACACCTCCTTTAATATCATTTAATAGTTAGCCTACATCAGGGGTCACCAACCTTTTTGAAACAGAGCTACTTCTTAGCTACCGATTAATGTGAAGAGCTACCAGTTTGATACACTTAAATAACTAATTTTCTCAATTTACTTTTAATTATATATGTTATTATTAATAATTGATATTCATCTATGTGAAGACACTGATCATGTTAATGATTCCTCACAATAGTTTAACAATGATTTAACAAGGTGGTAAACAGAAATATCAATATGCAACACTTCATTTGTCTGAACTAGTGTGTATAATATATATATACATATATATATATATATATATATATAAATGTCATTTTCAATGTCATTTACACCAATGCAAGTGTGATTTAAAAAAAAATAGCTACAAAAAAAATATTAGACGCAGCTTACTGGTATGTGGGAGCTTGTAGAACAGTACCGCGGGCAACTCATGTGATCCTCGCGGGCTACCATTGTTGGTGACCCCTGGCCTACGTATTTTCTCCACTAATCTTCAGTAAATATTATCTGAATAATGGCGCCATCTTGTGGAAACACGTCATATTTATCTCATAAAACGGTTTTATATTAGGCTAAAAGTTAGTGAGAGGATTCCACTTGTATTGTAATATTGTATCAAAGCTCAATCAAATTATAGGTCTATTTTAACGTTATCTAAAGGATTAAAAATAAGTTACTAAATTACACTCACCTGTGACAGACAGTAGCCCATCATTGAGGCTCCTCATTCTGCTGTTAAGTTTATGAATTAGTGGTTCTGATGTTTGTGATGGATTTAATCCGTTTGTCCAGCTACAGGCCACTATATAACAGGCCATTCTGTCGAATATACGAAAACACGCCAGACCTGTTTTCATCAAATTACTTCTCAACAGCTGCTCGCAATTAAGGCACTTCATAACAGACAGAGCATGCGCTGATTAACTGTATGGCAAAGAGGAAATAAAATCTGCTGGTATAATTATTGACGTGTATACTAAACAGTTCCATGTTAAACTCTTTTATGTTTCTTCAAATAGTTCAACGTTTTTTTTTTTGTTTTTTTTTTAATTATTATTATGCTTTAAACAACAGATACATGACAATATAGTACACAAAACAATGCCAGGGTTATAGAAAGTAAATAATAACAACAGCACAAAAATTATATAAAACAAACAAAAAACAAGAGTATAAATAATTAATTACAATTCTTACAATTACAAACAAGCAGGGCCTTTACGTTAATCTCAAATTTTGAAACTAGAGCACAGTTGGACCGTTTTAATGGCCTTTCGATTAGTACTATGCTGAATAGTACAAAAGTAATTTTTTAGTTCCTTATAAAACACAGTAAAACAGGGTTTTTTGTTTGAAAATTTACACTTATGAATATGAAACCTAATTAACAGAATAAATAGGTTAATAACAAAAACTTCGTTATTCAAGTTATCATAATTAAAATATCCAAAAATTACGTTTTCAAAATGCAAATTAAAATTGAAGAGTGCCTTTTTTTTTGATAAAAACAGAAGCATCATACCAAAGCTTTTTAACATAACTTCAGTGTCAAAAGATGTGGGGTACAGTTTCCAAATGTGAAGAACAAAAAGAGCAATTTATATCAATATCCATTTTAAATTTACTGAGGAAATGTTTAACCGGGTAGAATTTATGAATTAGTTTAAAAGATATTTCTTTAATCTTATTTGTAACAAAATATTTGTGAGGCAATGACCAAATACTTTCCCATTTAGCAATTCTTACAAAATTATTCCAATAGGTAATAGAGCTAGGTTTGGAGACAACTTGGTTTAAAAAAAGTGAGCGAATAGATGTTATTTTTAGATTGTGGAAAAACAAATTTTACCACACATTGTATCAACTAGACTAATTATGGGCACATGAATCAAAGTATCACCTCTAAATAAGGAAATAATATTAGAATTAATTGCAGAGAAAACAAGAGAAAAATCTTTGGGAGTTACAGGAAAGTTAAAATGTACAAGAAACTCATCATATGTCATAAGAAATAGTTCAACGTTGTAGGATAATTCCCTCTCTTTCTGTATCGTCATGGTATTTTCCTCGTTAGCAAAGCTTCACTGCATTCAGTAGGGGGCGAAAAATGCACTTAAAGCTGATTTGCAAACCGCATCAAAGAAGAAAGCAAAAAAGACAAGAAACGAAAGGAAAAATAACTGTTGGGTTGTGCCCCAAAAGACGAAATACAGTGTGCATATACACTGCACTCATCTGTATCAGTTTTATAAAGCTATTTTGACATTCAACAAAATGTCTGAAAGCCAAATGTCATTATACTTGTCTAAGTAAAATTAGTCAAAAGTGTCACATTTATATTAAGCTGTAATAGTTCTGGCTGGAAAATGACCAGCTGAAACCAGCTTGGGAGCCAAGCCAAAACCAGCTATTTCCAGCTTAAGCCAGGCTGGTCGAGCTGTTTTTAGCTGGTCATTTTCCAGCCTGACCAGCTAAGACCAGGCTGGAAATGGCCAAAAAAACAACAACTCTAAAACTAGGTTGGTCGACCAGCTAAAACCAGCTAATTAGCCTAGGCTGGTTTAAGCAGTTTTTTTTCAGCAGGGTTGCATTGAAATATTTTACTCTACCAAATTTATGGAATAAAAACTGTAAGTGCTTAAATTCTACATCATTAAAAAAAATCACATTTAAAACATTGAAAAGTATGTTTCGCTTTTTTGTCAGATTTAAATGGTTGATAATAGCACAACAGGAAGACAATTGTAACCTCCAAACTAAACACACGCGCTTTTTGACCATCTCTCACCACCTCTTACCGTGTTTCTGAATAAAATTTAATGACAGCAAGTTTCCGTTTCACTTAAATGTTGAGTTGCTAGTGGATGACAATTTTTCCCTTCTTCTTTTTCCACTTGCCACATTTACAAATTTAAAAGCATAAATATTTGAGGAAAAAGCTTTACTACACCCTAACATTTTATAATTTGTTTATAATCATGTTCAGAGTGTATGATTTTCCATCACGTGGGAGGATACGAACACCAGATGAAAAAGGCTTCAGCGGAATATCAGATCAGACATTGAATGCTTGATGGAAATGATTCACATATATGCTTTGTTCCAGTTGATCTGGTGTCTACCAATTGGTAAGTTATCAATGCTTTCATTTGGCTTAATTTCTTTAGTTTCAAAACATTGTGTTTTAATATCCAGATTAATATACTCCTTTTTTTTCTTCATCAAATCAGTTATTGTGAGATTTCTTTTAAACTCACGCCTCATTTCAGGTAGCATGTTTTAACATCTCACATATAAAAATTGGAAACTATTACATTTAACCCTTACAGTATGTACTGCTGGGCTGATTTTGAGTCTTAATTTGGCCATAACTTTTTCTGTGCTTCAGAATAATTTTTGTTAACAAATCTTATTTTCACACATATTTTGAGAAAATGCTTTGAATTTTTGAATTACTCAACAATACACTCTGGGCAAATTGACTACCCTTTATTGTACTAGGGATGAAAACATCCAATAAATGAAACTGCATTAGATAAAAATGATAAAACTTCTAAATTGCTTAGTAAATTACAGAATGTTAACTATTTAATTGCTAAATTCATAAATTATGTCACTGGTTAAGAACACTCAACATGATGTATTTTCATTATTAAAAGTAATTGCGGACTGGACCTTTTATCAAAGTCTTGGACATGTGAAACAACATTGCCTTTGATGCATTGTTTTTAATTAATTTTCATTTTTGTCACCCTAAAATTTACTGTCGGTGGCTGTTTTTGCCCCATTGACTTCCATAATACCTATTTTTTTACAAAACCATTTCACCATAATCATGCATTTTTGATTGTTGGTGAATTTCTCTGTTGGGAAAAAGTAAAATGTTTTAATTTTTAATGTTGATCATCAGCTGGCACCATTGACCCTTAAAAAAAGCTTCGTTTCAAGGCCCAAGTTTTTCAAAAGTAATCCATTAGGATTTTGGATAACGGATTGGATCAAATCTTGAAAATGTTTTTTTCAAAAGAAAAACGGATTACATAATCGAATTAGATCACGTAATCCAATCTTGGTTTTGATCCGGATCAAACCTTTAGTTTGGGTTTTTCAGACCTTTTTTGTAGGATCACTTTGATCCAACAAATCTGGATTAAACTGATCCCATCAGAAGGGTGGATTCAGCGTGGATTTCATGCCCAAAATGTAATGAAAACTTAAAAAAATGTATCAAATAATCCTATATTTGGATTATGCTGCAGTATTTTACAAGATATCCTATTTATTCATAAGGTTTTAATTGTATTTGTGTATCCATCAGGTAGGCTTTAACGTATTCAGCCTTTCAGTATAGGCCTACAGCAAAGTAGAAAGAGTTTGGCCTCATAAAATAATCCCCCAAACAGCTGTCAAAATTGACCAAAAACAATTAATTTCAGAAGCACAGCTTCATCTGGCAGAGGAACAACGGACTCTGACCAAACTGCAGCAAACCAAGGCCAGACTTGAGATCCGCCTCCTAAAGGCTATGCTCGCTCAGACAAGCTGGTCTCTCCACATCAGATGAGGAAGTTTGAAACTATTGTGGAGTTTAAGTCTTATTTTAATTCAATACATCTATATTTGAAACTATTTTTATTTATTTATTTTTTTTTTTAAATGTGTGTGTTTTCATTTCAAATAAAAATAAAGTTATATTGACCCCACACTGGCTATTCTACTTGTTGCTCTTTAAATATCTATAGTTCTACATTGTGATTTCCTATCCTGTTTGAGCACTGGTTATCCAGATTTAGTGATACTGAAAAGTTCCTATAGGATCAGATTAATCCAGTCCTATGTTGCTTTGAAAAACTGGCTCAAAAATTAAACTGGATTACGTGATCACGGATCGTAGTAAAAGGATTACTAAATACGGATCAATTTTATCCAGATTAAACCTTTTGAAAAACCAGGCCCTGGATTTTACATGGAGTATAACAGCAAATTAAAGTGTGTGAGAGTGTCAGAGTGACCTTTACACACGTACCTTGTTGTCTTGGAGAACATCTATGTATCTCAGCTCTCAGAACTACATGGAGTAAATAAAAACAAAGACTGTGTATTTATGCGCTATTAAATATGGATATAATAAAAAGTCAATGCATGGGGAAAAACAGCCAACAACAGTAAATTAGGAAGAATAAATGAAAATCTAACAATGCTTCAAAGCCAACTGTGTTACTAATAATTCACATGTCCAAGACTGATAAAAGAAAGGAAAAAGAATCCAGTTCATAATTACTTTTTACATTGAAAATATGTCATTTTGTGTGTTTTTTTGCACCAAAACATTGATATTTTTGTGAATTTGGCAATTAAAGAGTTAAAATCCTCAAATTTTCTAAGCAATTTAGTAGTTTTAATTAGGGCTGAGGTTGATTAATAGATTTAAGCAAATAAATAAATAAAAAATTAAAACAAATATTTATCTGATGCATTTTTACAGCAGTCTAATTTTGTGGATGGGTAGTAAATTTGAGCATCGCACAAGGGTTTATCGTCTAGCAGATGCATTTAAGTCAGCAAAAGAGCAAAACAATGTTGTTGCTGTGACAAATACATTCATTTCACATCCAGAGCTCAAGATTCTGTAGGACAAATAGGTCTAATGTGGTGAATTGAATTAAATAAGTGTGTTATTTTGTAAGCAAACATCAGTGTCTTGAGTTTAATGCACACGTTTAATGGCAGCCAGTGCACAACTGACAAACAGAAGTGTGACAAACGCCATATTTGGCTTGTTAAAACCACTTTCATCGTCACATTCTGGATCAGAATTAAATTTGAACATTATTTAGCTGTAATTAAAAAGGAATATTACAGCAAAAGACTTCATCAACATACCACACATTAGCTTAAAGATGAAATTTTTGTTTACAGTCATTTGTTAATCTATGGTAATTTTCTTGCTTTCGTGTTTGTGTAGAATCTTAATCTGAGATTAAACTAGTTTCTGTTCTCCAGGTGTGTTTGCTAAGAATGTATTTGTGTCTGTGTCAGTGACTGAAAGAGATAATATTACTCTAAACTCTGGTGTTACTGAAATACATCAAGAGGACATACTGTGGAATTTCGGAACAGAAAACTCTCTAATAGCTAAAATCAGCATTGAGAAGCAAAATTTCTCCACATTGGATGGTCCTGATGGGAGATTTCGAGACAGACTGAAGCTGGACAGACAGACTGGATCTCTGACCATCATGAACATCAGATCTGAACATGCTGGAGTTTATAAACTAGACATGAGTAAAACAATACTGACATCAAAAATATTCAGAGTTTCTGTTTACGGTGAGTAAAGATCTTCAGTCCTGTCCTTCACAAATTCCTCAACTGTTTACACTCATTAAACACATTCAATCTTTATTCTCTGACCTTCTCCAGCTCGTCTGCCTGTTCCTGTCCTCATCTTCAACTCTTCCCAATGTTCTTCATCCCAGTATAAGTGTTCAGTGGTGTGTTCAGTCGTGAATGTGAGTGCTGTGAGTCTCTCCTGGTACAAAGGAAACAGTTTATTGTCCAGCATCAGTGTGTCTGATCTCAGCATCAGTCTCTCTCTACCTCTGGAGGTGGAATATCAGGATAAAAACACTTACAGCTGTGTGATCAACAACACCATCAGCAACCAGACCACACATCTGGACACGAACACACTCTGTAGGCACAGCAGTGATCATACTGATTTAATATCTGTTTTCGATGAAGATGATACTGACACATTCTCTTCTGTCTTAAGCAAACTCACAGTCTCATTCTCAACAAGACGTGCATATGCAAGTTCTGACCTCCGCTGCTGGATGTCTGTTGATTGTGTGTGTAATTGGGATCATCTGGATTCACAGAAAATGTAGAAAAAACAATAAAGAAGGCAAGTGTTCAATCTTTAAAATGTTCAGAAAAAAAATTGGTTGGAAAAATATGTAAACGCTTGGTAGTAACCTTTATTTAACAAGGTAAAAAACCCAATCCATGTGAACCAGATGCTGTGGTATTATTTTTACATCTTTGTTTTTAATGCTTATGTTCGTTTAGTTTTTGATGACGGAACAGATCCAACTCACTGTAATGAAGTTGTAATTTACACTGAGCCAAGATTCTACAAACGAAGAACACACAAACTGGTACAATCCTTTTATTTCTTGTGTGTTGTGTGTGTGTCCACTGATCAAAATTTCTGCTGCTGTTAATGCAAAATTACAAACCTGAAATCGTGTGACGTTAATACCGATGTTGATCAGTTCATGACTATTCAATTCATTTATTTTTTTAAATAAAAAACATTGTTTTGAAATATGACGATTTTTAGGCCCAATCCCAATTGTACCCCTTAGCCCTTCTCCTTGTTTTGCACGTTCATGCCAAGGTGTAGGGGTGTCCCAATTCTCTATAGCTTGAAGGCGCAGGGCTAAGGGCAAGGAGTGAATAGCCCTTTGAACGAAGATTTTTCAGGACCACACTCGAGTAAGAAAATTTTCCAGAATACACCAGCCACAGCAGTTGCTGAACCCGGAAGGAGATCCACAAATTAGTATTTTTTGTCATTATTATAAAATTTTACAACAAATAAATATAAAATAATACACGTTTTAATATATTCATAACCGCGTTCGTGTTTTAACATCATGCTTTAAAAAATAAACGCTAGAAAAAATGCTACATTTCGCAATCTATAATCCATAATCATAATTCCTGTATAGCAGTCCTACAACATTCTGACACTCGATGACACTCAAACTCCCTGTCAGAAAAATCTAGTGGCTGAGAATAAGCTTTTTACAGTGTCTATAATTTTAGTGTTGTTTTTGTGTGTTTACAGATGAATATGGCCACGGTGTAAATGCACAGTACAGTTACGATCTTATTGCCACATTAGATTATTATAATAACATAATATATGCCTTCAGTGATTTCTTGAAGATAAATACCAAAAAATAAAACAACTGGAATAACTACAGCAGTCGTCATCGCCTGATCTCATATGAAGCAAGAGATTGCGATGACATATGATGACGTGTGCAGGTGCTGTAGTGCTGTTCAATTTCTTAGGGGTCAATTTTGAAGCCCTTCCCCTTCACACTCGGTTGTAAGGGCCAAGGGGAAGGGGAAGGAGTAGAGGTACAAAAATAGAATTGGGATTAGGCCTTAATCTTAATTACTTTTTCGCAAAATCAATGTAATTACAAGTGTTGCATAATTGTTCACAATATTTTTCTGTTATTTGGTGCTTAAATCATGTTTTTTCTTCCTAGAGAGCTACAGAAGATAATAATGTGGAGTATTCATCTATTCGCATAAGATGATGAAAATATTCGTGAGTACGTCTTCCTTTCACCAGGAGCTTCCAGTCTGTGGGATTTAGTTTTATTTAATTGCCATATTCATGAAAACTATATAACACGATGTTGTCAGTGCAGTCCTATTATTACATTGACTAGCTTTACGTTAAGAATGGCATAACATTTGGATTATACTTATTACCAGCCCGATGCAAAGTGGTACACTGTTGTATCCTCTTGTTAAGTCAAAACGTATTGGTGACATGTGAAATACTGTTTCCGGGTCTAAGCCGCTACTCATTTGAATTGAGAAAATATTCGTTTATGATCACTTTTTAATCATATTGCACATTAAAGTGAATTTTATATAAAATCTATAGTGTACTCATCCTCGGGACTGCATCACAAATACCAAAATCGTAACGATTTATAAAAAATATATCACTTTCTGGCCAACTGATGTTAGGCATGGACATATATTGCGATTGTGATTTTCGAAAGTATTACATCACTTTGTATACATTTGTTATTGCCATTTGATGAGTCTCCCTATACAGTTTGATAGAGCGCTTGGACCCGGAAGCCGCTTCGCGTCACGTCACACTTCACAAGCAGATAAGACTGAAGGGGTTTATTCTGTGAAAACAATCAGTCTGGATGTACTTTATCCCACTTATTACATAGCTACTTGCCACCAAACAAAAACATTTTTCTGAACTGTAATAGTCTCTTAATTCTTGAATTAAATGCAAATCTGAACTTAACGAACCTTGCCTGAGTGCAGGGATGACAAACTCAATTCCTGGAGGGCCGCAGCTCTGCACAGTTTAGTTCCAACCCTAGTTAAACACACCTGATCAAACCAATCCAGGCTTGTTTGAAACCTACCAGTAAGTATGTTGAAGCAGGGTTGGAACTAAACTGAGCAGGGCTGCGGCCCTCCAGGAATTGAGTTTGACATCCCTGCCTGAGTGGATCGTACAAGAAACTGAGCATTTTTTAGTCACAAGATGGCCCCAAACAGTCAAAAACACAAAGCTGACAGAAACGAAACAATTTCAATGAAGCACCGACCTACGTATTCATTTACAAGACGGCGCCAAACAGTCAAAAACTGCGGTGTGATGTAAAAGCAGATACATGTAAATGTGGATGTTAGAATATTTGTATACCAACAAAATACCAACATATTTGTAGGAGCCTATTTTGTTCGGATTTAATAACCAATGTTATTTTATATGATGCATTTCGGTTTTGAATGTTTTGGACTGTTTGCATTTGTGAACTTACATTATTCATATGTGTTGTGATAAATATTCTGTACGTTTGTCATTGAAAATATGTACCATGTTAAAATTGTGTACTGGCTTTTAATCATGTTCATTCAGTTTGGCGGCAGTGCATTCTTTGGAAAACGGCAGTCATAGCGTTTTCTTTAACGGATTTGTGATATTTGAATTTTAAGATCACATTTTATTTATTTTTTTTGTTTATGTATTTCTGAGTGAATATTAAAAGATCTGACGAAAAAAAAAGGAGTACATAGATTACTTTATTGGACACAGAGCAACTGAAACCAAGATGCGCACTCAAAGTATTCACTAGCTATGTTTCGCAAATTGAATTTATTCGCAAAACTGGAATATCGCATAAAAGACATGCGAATAAAGCAGCGTTTCCATCCAATAAGTCAAAGAGAACAAAATCGTCACTTGCTGATTAACTGGCAACAAATATCAAAAGTAAAAACGGAATTAGGAGAAGCTGTGGGAATCTTTTTTATTTAATAAATGACTTGCGCCTCAGAAGGCAATCTTGACATGCAGTGAACGCATGGTGGTGTTTGAAGGCGTGAAACGTGGAGCACAGACACTCCAGTTCTGGAGGTAATTATTAATAATATAATAACACATACTGAAACGGTTAAGGCGTTTTAGAATGATTAAAACAACGTTTCAGATGTTTTACAATGTGCTCAGCCTGCTGGTTTGTCCATTTACACACGTTTTAATCATCATATGATCTCTTATAAAAAAAATTAAAAAAAAAACTTTTTTAATGCTTATACTGGAATATGTTTCGTAAAACTGTTTCCATCGTAGTTTATGTGCATCTTTTCTTATTAAATAAGAGGTTTATCTTACTCAGTTATGCGCATATTAGTATTTCCATCAACCGTTTTTTATGCGCATATCCAAAATGCACAAAAAATAGGTGAATGGAAATATATGTTATTTAGCGGTTGTTGTTAAGGAATAACAAACACAGTAATGTTGTGACTGACCAATCAGAATCAAGTATCGCAGACAGCAGTAATAACATATACATCAGTTTTACAAGATTGCATAAGCCTATACATATAAAATCACACCTATTAGATGCCTGCTTCCTACCAGCCCAGATTAAGACTCAAAGTGAAACCTTCTATGGTGGGCTTTACATCTGCTGGGTATGGAAAGATCTATTAGCGTCTGAACATTTTGCGGTTAATGTTGCACATTTGAGCGCATGTTTGAGGTGTGACTGTGCTTTTTTTTCCATTGCTGGTAAAGTGAAACTCTTCAGTAACTCCATCAGCAATAATGTTTAGTGTTAATGTCAATATATCCCCTCAAATCAAAATGTGATATTACTAATAAATAAATTGTCCAAATGTAATGTACTTTTTCTGTGAATTTAATAATCAGTTTGCATGCTATCTATGATTATCTATTTTTCAGTTTTTTAACTGTTTACCAAAAGAAAAGGAAACTACTGATGGTTGTATATAAAAAAAAGAAACAATTTTTTCTATGTTAGATTGTCTGTTGGAACTAATGATTAATAGTTATATAAACACCCCAAAATATGTTCTTTTAATCTTTAGATTAGACAATTTTAGGTACCATAGCCATTGTAATATAGTTTCAACTTTACACTAGGCATTGCTTGATAATAATAACAGGTTTGGCATGCTGTCCCAGGACAGAACCCAACGCAATCTCACGGCAATACGTAACTTTTTGATTTAGTCGCTAATTCGTATGAATTCATACAATCTAATTCATACAAATTAGTACGATTTGCTCATCACCCAATGACGGTTGGGGTTAGGTGCCAAGTCTCCTTTTTAAAATCGTACATTTTCGTACGACTGAACTCGTACGCATTAGCCACTAAACTGACAAAACGTAAAATACTTAGGTTTCCTTGTGAGATCAGGCTGAAGAACCCTGAGCTCAGAGATAATTGAGCCCAGGGCTCCCGCCTGGTCAATGTAAGAGGTCAGATATCAGGTAGTTCTTTAGATTGGGTGAATTCTTCAAAAACGAACATAAGGAAGTCATGCTAGACGGGCTATTTATAGTGAGTTTGGAATAATCCAATTGGCTTAGATTACAAATGAGAGTCCAGCCGCAATCAATCATATCACGTGCTCCTTTCGAAATTAGTTTGTGAAACTTCACTTAATGCAAACTATAGCAAACTAAAAGACTTCTATCTTTGGCAGGAAAATAAATCGCAACACTACAGATTTAATATTTTTAATTTAATCAAACAGATAACCCATACATAAATGTTCACTTATGAAAGAAATCCAGTACAGAAACTTCTTTTTGATAGCAGAACGTAAAGTGCAAACTTGACAAAACCTGACAAGCACCATCAGGTGCTCACAACAAGATCACGGACCCTTTTATACAGTAGTTTCTATGAGACATTGGCCATGCTACACTTTTAAATGTAGTAGAGGAATGAAGGAAGAATCTATGTTTTGTTCAATCAGGATTATTAATTAAAAAATAGAAAAAGAAACAAAAGGACAGATTTGTGATCAGTCTCAAACAACTTAAGCACGTACACAACATAGTTAGAAAAACTATTAAAAGATAACCTAAATGCTGAGAATTAATAATAATTATCTCTCAGATGGACACCTGCTATTAGTTATTCATTCTTCCAACAAGTACAGGGTAAATGAGTTGAAAATGTAATTAATTACAAATTACATAATTAAAGTTGTATTTTAATTACTTTTATATGATAATTTAGTTCTGACAGCATATGTTTTTATATATAAGCTAATCATGTTCTAACCTAATTTTATGTTACGCAAGCTGTTTCAAGTCAGTTTGACATAATATAAGTTCAATGGACTAATAAGGTTAATTTGATTCAGCTTAAAAATTTAAGGCAGCCAAGATTTTTTTACAGTGAAGTTACTATCTCTGAAAAGCAATATAAAATGTAATTCCTTAAATCTCAACCTTAGCTTAAATGAATTTTGCTGATTAATTCTGTTTGTATGTGTATATATATATATATAAAAGTAAAACTTGCCTTGGTTCAGGTGTGTTTGATTAAGGTTGAAGCTAAACTCTGCAGAACACCGGCCCTCCAGAACCGAGTTTAGACAACCTTGTGCTAGATGTTATTGTTCATCTGAGTTGACAGGGCTAGCTACATTTCACAAACTAATATAAAGGTTGTTTTTTGCCTTCAGACATACAGAGAAGCCCACGCTGACAGTAACAGAAGTAAAACAAAACAAGTTAAATAAAGCAGAAATATTTGTGTGCAAATGCACTGCTTATATTTGTATAATAGTAATGCTCATAACTCAATGCTTATCTATAATACGCAGTGGGAAAAGTAATGCAATATTATAGGATACTACTTTCAACTTTAAATACAAAACTTAATCTTGACAGCTTAATTTCAGTTAAAGTGCAATCATTTCACCGTGTGTTGTCACATCACCAATTTCTGGAGCTAATGGGATCAGAAATAATAATTATAATGATAACAACAACATTAACAATAATAATAAAATAGCCTCATAATAATAATAAATAAAATAATACTAAAACTAATAATAGATGTCAAACTCATCCCCTGCAATAGCCTAGTTGTGATATCTGTTAGCCAGCCATTCTATAGATAGCAAGAACTGAGGTTTTTGTGCACCAAATTCCCCAAATTTTTGGACCTGCCAAAGATTAAATATTTTTTATATAATATTGTCTTGATATGGAAAAAATTGGAATCTCATAGGGTATCATAACTTTTCACATGACTGTGCAAAGCAAATGCTGCTACACATAATTTTGTCTGTGGCTGCTTTTTCCTCTACACCACCGTCCTATAAGAAAGAAAACAGATTCACAGAAGGTCAACAAAACGAACTGGATATAAGTTAACAAAGAAAATAGTTTTTTTATTTTTGTATTTTTTAATAGTTGCATTGGAAGCATTACAGGTTTTAATATTGGTTATAAAATAACTTCCAGGTCATTAAGAGCATTCTGCACATGCAAGGTTATAAATTTTTGTAAAAAAAAATCATGTGCAATTCCCAAAAAGGCACATAACATAACTCTCGCAATGTGCTACTACTGAAAAAAATCGTATGCACTGCAAAAAAATGCTTTTCTTGCTTAGATTTTTTATCTTGTTTCTAGTCCAAATATCTAAAAATTCCTAAATCAAGAAACATTTTCTAGACAAGCAAAACAAATTGTCTTGATTTAGGAAGTAATATACCAAAATTAAGTGGTTTTTTCCTTAAAATTAGCAAAATAATCTAATGGGGTAAGATAAATAATCTTGGTTTTCCTTTCGACATAAGATTATTTTGCTTACCACATTGGCAGGTTATTTTGCTTGTTTTAAGGACAAACTGACTAAATATTGGCGTATTATTTCTTAAATCAAGACAATGAGTTTTGCTTGTCTAGAAAAAGTTTTTTAAATTTTTAGATATTTGGACTACAAACAAGATAAAAAAAACTTAAGTAAGAAAAGCATTTTTTTGCAGTGTATGGAGTCATATCCTGAACATTTAACCCATTAATTATCTTCTCTTATGGATTAGCAATCAATATAAAGCAACTGCAAATATAAAGCAAATATAAAGACTGAGACAAAAAAGGCTGGAAAACAAACTTAAGATTAAAGAACGTCAGGTTATCTATAAGAAATGCCCAAATATATGGATGGATTTCTGCATGTCCATGCAAATCACTGACAGATACTTTGTTAAGAGTTTACCCCTATTTCCCTATTGTTTTCCAGTCTTTCATGCACATTTGATTTTATTCAAATTCTATTATTAATTTTTGTTCAGTCGCCTAATTTATGTGTATTTCTATTTTTGCTTGTTTGTTTTGTGCATGCCCTCTTTCATTATTTAATTGACAAATTGCAATTGAAAATCTATGTAGATACAAGACCAGTCCTGTACAGAAATTTGATGTGGCAAATACAGTTTATATATACACAATTGAAGTCAGAATTATTAGCCCCCTTTGAATTTTTTTGTTCTTTTAAAAATATTTCCTAAATAATGTTTTACAGAGCAATGAAATTTTCACAGTAGGTCTGTAAATATTTTTTCTTCTGGAGAAAGTCTTATTTGTTTTATTTTGGCTGGAATAAAAGCAGTTTTTAATAAAAAAAAAAAAACATTTTAAGGTCAAAATTATTAGCCTCTTAAAGCTATTTCTTTTTTCGATTGTCAACGGAACAAACCAGTGTTATACTATAACTTGCCTAATTACCCTTACCTGCCTAGTTAACCTAATTAACCTAGTTAAGCCTTTAAATGTCACTTTAAGCTGTATAGAAGTGTCTTGAAGAATATCTAGTCTAATATTACTTACTGTCATCATGGCAAAGATAAAATAAATCAGTTATTAGAGATGAGTTATTAAAACTATTATGTTTAGAAATGTGTTGAAAAAATCTGCTTTTCGTTAAACAGAAATTGGGGGAAAAATAAACAGGGAGGCTAATAATTGAGGGGGGCTAATAAATCTGACTTCAACTGTATATATAATTAAACTGTAGCTGTATATATTTGAACATATATGAAGACTGGCTGTGATTGTAATTTCAATGGTTGAAAAAATATGTGTAAATGGACATTTTTGAAACATACGTTGCATTGCATCCTTTAAAACTCATAAAGGTTTATAATCACTTGAGAATGGTTAAACAGGAAGTATTTTTGCATTTATTTTTGGTTGAACTATTTCTTTAATAAATTAACCGATTAGTGTTTATTGGATGTTGACTAAATTAAACTACATACACAGACATCTCAAAAAATCGTACCTTTTAATCCAATGACCACCATTACAACAGCAAACAACATTCCTATGGCAACACATACATACATGATCCAGTCTGTAATGATAAAGACAATCGTTATTACAGGTCAACAACTCATGGATTTTACTGATATTTTAAAACTATAAATTCTAATTGTGGCCATCAGTGGATTTACAGAAGGAAGTTCAGCCAGAAATAAAGATCCTCCACTTGGTCCAACCCTCTTTGAGTTTTTTTATTAATGAAAAAAAGAAGATATTTTGAAGAATGTTGGTTGCAATTGATCTTTGTCTCTACTATGGATGTCAATGGCTACTGCTATTCCAACATTCTTCTGAATTTCTTCTTTTATCAAATTAAACTCAAACAGGCCTGGAACAACTTGAGGGTAAATATATTAAAAAAATGTGCTGAACTGTGCCTTTAATGTTGATCATTCAATGCAATCTCACGGCAATTCGTAACTTTTTGATTTAGTGGCTAATTCGTATGAATTCGTACAATCTAATTCGTACAAATTAGAACAATTTGCTCATCACCCAATGATGGTTGTGGTTAGGGGTGGGGTTAGGTGCCACGCTTCCTTTTTAAAATCGTACATTTTTGTACGACTGAACTTAAATTAGCAACTAAACTGACAAAACGTAAAATACTTACGTTTCCTCGTAAGATCAGGCTGGATCATTATATATATATTTTACAGTGTGTTTGTGTTTTTTATTTAAATATCCCCTAAAAGTGCAATACACAGCTCATGAGAAAATGTCCTGTTTGAATTAAAAGGCACAGAGTAGTATTGACACCTAGTGGGTTCACCGGGTATTGCAGTCCAACTTAAAAACATTGGAGATTTTGGGAGGACTTGGGCCCAATCCTAATTCTACCACTTAGCCCTCTCCCTTGTTTTGCACGTTCACGTGAAGGGGTAGGGGTGCCCCAACCCTCTTTAGCTTGAAGGCGTGAAACAGAGATTTTTCAGGACCACACTCGAAACCAAGGAGTACGAAAAATATTAAACTCAAATTAGTATTTTGTGTCATTATTATGAATTTTTACAACAAACAAGCACGTTTTAATACATTCAGAACTGCGTTCATGTTTTACTGTCATGCTTAAAAAAATAAATAAAAACGCTAAAATAATAACCGCTAAATTTGGCTATAATCCCTAATAATAACTCCTGCACAGCAGTCTCACAACATACTTTCACATCTGTCACTCGGTGACGCTGGAATACCCTGTCAGAAAAGTCTAGTGGCTGGGAATGAACTTTCAACAGTGTCTAGTATAATGTTAATGCTCTTTTCGTGTGTTTACATAGCTGAATATGGCCACTGTGTAAATGCACAGTACAGTTGCAATTTTATTGCCGAATTATATCATTATAATAACATGATATCGCTGTCTTCAGTGTTTTAGTGCTGTCTCATTTCTTAGGTGTAAATTCTGTAGCCCTTCCCCTTTACACTGTTTCAAGGGCCAAGGGGAAAGTAGAGGTACACAAATAGAATTGGGATTTGGCCTTCATGCACATGCAGGTTGCCAGATTGATGACACAAACAAGAGCAAGCATGCCTGACCATTGGGACTTAAAATATAAGCTAATCAGCTAATGTTTAATTTTCTAATATTTGGCTTATTTACAAAATTAAAAACCATAAATCTTTAAAATCTAAATCTACGTCTTATTTCACAAGATGTCCTCCAGAGGTCACATTTTTGACCACATTCGCCACACATTCAGGGCCCTATCATCCATCTGACGCAATGTGGCGCAAGGCGCGACGCATGTTGTTTGCTACTTTCAGCTCGACGCAAGACTCATTTTGACATTTTGCACCACGCTGTTTAAATGGCAAATGAATTTGCGCTCATATGTGCGCCCATAGGCGTTCTGGTCTAAAAAAGGAGGTGTGTTGAGGTGCATTGCTGGCGCGTTGCTATTTTGAGAAACTAGAATAGACTGTTTAATATACCAGCTAAGAGAAGGTCTAAAGTCCAGCGCAGAGCACGTTAGTTGTGCGCCTCGCTTAAACATTGCTTAATACACACAGGATATAGAGCGATACACAAATATCTTTAGAAATAAAAAGAATTAAAGAATTAAAATATTACAAAAATTATTACTTTCTAGCCTACATAAATATAAAAACTACTGCCTTTATGCCTTTATCTCGGGGGGCTTTTTCAGTTTATTCATGACAAATTGCTTTTGTATAATGTTATTATTAGCAGTAGTATTTATTATATGCATATTTCTATTTGTTTTATTAAAAACAAGCTTAGATTTGCTCACCGGTCAGCTTTTAGACCATATGGGGCATAGCATGTGTGTTTGGATATAACTCAGTTTTTTGGCCACACTTCATTATTATTGTTTATTTATTCATTTGCTGGAAATTAGAACTGAATTTAGAAATAGTTTTGAAACAAATCTCTGCACATAACAAACGAAATTAATTATGTAAAGGCTAATGGATGTCTGTGCGTACAACACGTTTCCTTATTCAAGAGAGTGAAAGTGAAAGTAAAAAATGAGGAGGCTCATTCTCTCATTCTTGCGCTGTAGATGCTCTGTTTAACTGTTTTCTCGCTAGTGAAGTGTTCAGTTTTTCCACTTACAAAGTCCGCCATGTAAATAGCAAATGCGTTATGGCGCGACGCAACTGACTCTTAAAGGGAATGGGAGATAAGACTCTGATTGGTTTATTCTCAAAACACACCTATAACCCATTAGCAGAATAAAGTCAACCCTGTTAGACCATGTGCTGCGGCGCAAAGCGGAATTTTCCGTCCTTAAAATAGCAAAAGTGGACTTAATGCATTTGAGCCCTGCGCTTGGGACTTTGCGCCTAGATTGTTAAAATAGGGCCCTCAGTTTTCATGACTGAAATGAAATACTCTTGTTTTTTGGGAGTGTTTTGTCAAGACAACCTGAAGATCTAAAATATAATTGTGTGAACTGGCAGTGGGCTGGTTATAGAGACCAAAAGTCAAGCATTCAGACATGGAATGCACATTTTCAAAGGAGAATAACTGACGTTAGCATTGTTTTCAGAAAAACAAATAAGTACACTTAGCATGTTTCTTAAATATCTCCAAACATATTATGGTAATTTTATGCTTTAGAAGAGTAATAAATGGACATATAATGTGCATGAGAAGATTATTTCGATTTTTAATTAATAGCAAAACCTCTTTTTGTCAATTACAATGAAAAATAAAATAAAACTGAATGTACTATTTTCAATACAGCTCAAAGAACTGACTCATACTCACTAGTGCTGAAGCATTCTTTTATGATAATACTGATGCTGTGATTCCGTTGAATGCTAAAGCTGCTGCCGTCGATCTGTAGTTTATAAACTCCAGCGTCTGTGCTTTTGGTGTTCATGATGGTCAGAGATCCAGTCTGATGATCCAGCTCCAGTCTGTCTCTGAATCTCTCATCTCCATCCTCACAGTGAACCCCTCTGCAGGTCTTACTCTGATCTCCAGTGATCTCAGCAATGACAATGTTATTAAAATACCATTTCACATCAATGGGGGGTTTAATTTGACCATTTAAAGTGACAGATTCTCCCTCCTTCACTGATTTGCTCTTCATTTCATCTGGATCAGCAGTTGAAACATCTAAAAAAAAAAAACACAGAGCAACAGATGATTCGAGGATCTTTGTTGCTACAAAAAAAAAAAATGTCAGAGCTGCGTGATCTCTGACAAAACATGACTCCAGTTTTCCAGCTCCAGGTCCTTTCTGAAGCTCTCACTCGCTTTGTTTGCTGTAAAATAAAAGTAAAAACACTAAAAATAGTTTTAAAACCAAAAATAAAAACAAAAAAACAATGACAACCAAATAAGATGAAAGATAATATAATATATATAACATAATATACTGTTCAGACTTGCTCCTTGGTGCATCACTGACTTATTCATTGTTTCCTAGCTATTGAAAAGCTGAATGCATGTGGCAGAAGATGAAGTGTAGTTCATTTTAACATCTATAAAGACAGACTTTTAATGCTTTCAATGTAGAACTTTATAGGGAGCAAAAGGCAGATCATTATAAATGTTTACATTATACATTAACTTACACTTACTCACATATTGTTGCTATAATGCAGACAGACTAGTCAGATTTCCAGTCAACTGCATGCTGTCCAACAGCAATGAATGCAATGCAATTAATAAATATAATGTAAGAAAGGCAAACGGCTTGTAAAATAATATTCTTAATGATACATTTTAACTAATAATTGAATCAGTAATAAATGGCCACTTTATTAGGTACACCTGTCCAACTGCTCAATAGCACAAATTTCTAATCAGTCGATCACATGGCAGCAAGTCAATGCATTTAGGCATGTAGACATGGTCAAGACGATCTTCTACAGTTCAAACAGAGCATCAGAATGGGGAAGAAAGGTGATTTAAGTGACTTTGAACGTGGCATGGTTGTTGTTGGCAGATGGGCAGGTCAAGAATTTCAGAAACTACTGATATACTGGGATTTCACGCCAGACTGGTTCCAGCTGATAGAAAGTCAACAGTAATTCAAATAACCACTCGTTACAACTGAGGCATGCAGAAGAGCATCTCTGAAGGTACAACCTTGAGGCAGATGGGCTACAGCAGCAGAAGACCACACCGGGTGCCACTCCTGTCAGCTAAGAATAGGAAACTGAGGCTACAATTCACACAGGTTCACCAAAATTGGACGATACAAGATTGGAAAAATGTTGCCTAGTCTGATGAGTCTAGATTTCTGCTGCAACATTCGGATGGTAGGGTCAGAATTTGGCATCAACAACATGAAAGCATGAATCCATCCTGCCTTGTATCAACAGTTCAGGCTGGTGGTGGTGTAATGGTGTGGGGGATATTTTCTTGGCACACTTTGGGCTCATTAGTACTAATTGAGCATTGTGTCAATGCTGCAGCCTACCTGAGTATTGTTGCTAACCATGTCAATCCACAGTGACCACAGTGTACTCATCTTCTGATGGCTACTTCCAGCAGGATAACGCTCCATGTCATAAAGCGTGAATCATCCCAGACTGGTTTCTTGAACATGACATTGAGTTCACTGTACTCAAATGGTCTCCAGTCACTAGATCCCAAAGATGCTCTATTGCATTGAGATGTTGTAGAACAGGAGATTCGCATCATGGAGCCGACAAATCTGCAGCAACTGTGAGATACTATCAAGTCAATATGGACCAAAATCTCTGAGGAATATTTCCAGTAACTTGTTGAATCTATGCCACGAAGGATTAAGGCAGTTCTGAAGGCAAAATGGGGACCAACCCTGTACTAGTAAGGTGTACCTAATAAAGTGGCCAGTGAGTATATATGGTTGATGACTAATAATGAAATTATAAATTAGTAACACAGTTACAAATATTACGTTAAATAAAGTAATGCAATGGCTTAAACTTTAACCTTTTATTTTAAATGTTTTACCTAAATGTGTCACTGTCAATAAGCATCATTCAAGTCAAAAGCCATTGCACATACTCTAGACTAGGGGTGTCCAAACTTGGTCCTGGGGGGCCGGTGTCCTGCATAGTTTAGCTCCAACTTCCTTCAATGCACCTGCCTGAAAGGTGTAAGTATACCAAGTACGAGCTTGATTAGCTGGCTTGGGTGTGTCTAATTGGGGTTGGCACTAAACTTTACAGGACAATGGCCCTCCAGGACTGAGTTTGGGCACCCCTGCTCTAGACATATATCAAAAAATATGGTCAAGCAAACAGAATTAAACATTAGGGAATGTTTGTTTAAACATTCATTAAAAGACTTACCTTGAACTATGATATTGAAAACCTTGACACTGTTGCTTCTGCTGCCAATAATCTGTAGCTGATAATCTCCATCATCTGTAAATGTGGTGTTCGTGATGGTCAGAGATCCGGTCTGATGGTCCAGCTTCACTCTGTCTCTGAATCTCTCGTCTCCATCTTCACACTGAACATCAGCACAGATAAAACTGAGATCTCCGTTGATTTGAGCAATGCGAGTGTGATTAAAAAACCATTTAATCTTTTCTTGTTGCTTTGTTTTAGTATTAGTGTGTAGAGTGAGTGAATCTCCCTCCATCACTGGCACTGTATCAACCCCGAAAACACCTGAAGAAGAAGACATGAACAGTTTAGTACATGGGTCTTAAACTAGATTCCTGGAGGGCCACAGCTCTGCACAGTTTTGCTCCAACCGTAATCAAACACAGCTGATCCAACTAATCTAGTTGTTCAAGACTACTAGAGACTATTAAGCAGGTGTGAGTTGGAGGTGGTTGAAGCTAAAATCTCCAGAGCTGTGGCCCTCCAGGAATTGAGTTTGAGACCACTGGTTTAGTATAACATAAACCAAATAATTAATCATTTTCATAGCTGTTTAACAGCAAATGCCCATGAAACTTTTTTTCTCTCCTAAAAAGTTTCAATCATAAAAATTGCAGGAAAAGAAATATGTGCAATGCAGAACATCAGTGATTCATATCAATTAAAAATACAACTAGGAGCCCACATTCATATAATGTATATACTCACCCTATTGTGCTATTTGTACAAGTACAGATTACTGCATATTTTCATAGGCCCTTGGACTTCTGATTAATTTTAACCTTTCAAAAAGCTGTAATATTTTCCACCACATCAGGAAATAAAAGCAGTTAAGCTTTATTAACAAGAAACTTTTTTTTTTTACTTTTACTTTCAAATTCATTTTATACATCTTCAATATTTAATGATAATGTGAAACTTATTTTAATTTATAATAGAGTTTAAATAGCTTACTTTTTCAAGTTTCATTCAGTTTGCTTTTACTTTCATTTTCTAGCCATTGAATCTTATGATACTGTAAAACGTTTCACTTACTGTAGTTAAACTTACAAACTCAAGTTCACCAGCTGCCTTGAAAATGTGCCAACTCAACTTAGAGAGATTCTTTGTTTCAACTTAAGATGTTAAGTTTTAAAGTTAAAGATTGTGAAACTCAACGTCTTAAGATGAATCAAATGAAGTTGAGTTGACTCACATTTTCAAAGCAAGTGAACTTGAGCTTAACCAAGTGAAACGTTTAACAGTTTCATTAGAGATTCAATGACTAGAAAATAAAATTATAATCAATTCTGAATGAAACTTTAACGCAATTATGAATTAAAATAAAAAGTTTCACAATACTATTAAAGATTGGGGATGTACAAAATTACTATTAAAGTAAAAAGAAACTCACATTTTCAAGGCAGCTGGTGAACTTTAGTTTGTAAGTTTAACCAAGTGAAAATATGTGAAATAATGTTTTATGTCTTACTAAAGAATGCGTTTAAATAACCCACTTATGAGAAATTCGTTTTCAATCCCTATTGATAATGTGATAATGTTTTCATGTTTATTCAAAATTGCGCTTAAATTGCCAATTTTTTACATACTTTATTCGAAATTCAGTTTACTTTGACTTTCTATACTCTGATAATGTGAAATAACCAACTTTTTCATGTTTTGTTCAACATGAAAAAGCTTTTATGCTTTCACTTTCGTTTCTCCGCATAAAGCTCTAATGATGTAAAATGTTTACTTCAAGGCAGCGATGCTAACGCGCAATGCCATTTTGGTTTCGTTTAAAGCACTTTCTTTTCATTATTCTTTATGTCTGCGTCGCTCATTCATGTTAGGCATACTAATATGCATTAAATCTAATGGGACAGTAAGTATTTGGCACAAAACCGCTATCTTTCCGTCCGTCTCAGCGTATCCAAAAATACTGGATGATTCTGCAAAACAAAACAATGACTTTTCATGATAAAACGGCAAACAAATCACACTTCTCAATCGTTCATCCTGAAACTGTATTTGATTATTTGGACCAGAGAGCCAGCGGAGTCTGACAAGAAACGGACTTACAGTAACAGAATGCCCAAACAACCCGGCAATCTACCGAGCGATCCACCAGCTGTTTTACTTATGACTTGTCCACCAAAATACAGACTCACAGACCCGGGATTTCCCAGTATTCATAATAACGTCTGAATGATTAAATGCCCACTGAACTGGGACACATGACAACGCAACACCGACAATTATAAACACTTTAATGTTTTAAACATGAATAGCTACATATCCGCGATCTGGTTGTTATTTGCAACATCGTTTGACTTCATCACTTGAAAAAAACAACAAAAAAAAAAAAACAAATGTAGGTCAAATATAATATAGAAAAAGAAAACATGTCTTACCAAGTAGAAGACAACACAACTGGAACAAAACAATGAGGATCATTTTTAAAGTCTTACTTTAAGTAAAATATAAAATATAATAAAAATAAGTAGAATTACTCAAGTAGAAGAGGAATAAATTATAAATAAACACAAGCCCGCTGCTTTCCTGCTTCTCTTCTTCCCTAACCGAAAGTGATTGAGCTAGGACGGTACAGCCTTTAATATAACTGTCATCAATTTGGGAAGGACCTCTCTTTAAAAGCTTCGAATCTACTAAACTAATTGCTTCGCAATATGATGCGGTCCAAAAAAACACAGACAAACACTTCTGGATTCGGGTTTCTGGTTCAATCTTTCTCTCTCTTGCTTTAGTATTTCCTTTGTTTTTTCTTTTTGTTTTTTTTCGATTAAACGTGTTTCTATTGTAACGTTAGACAACAAGCTGTAGGCTATTTGAAAAACTCTTAACCACAGTCGGACCGAGTCCCAAAATACACTCGCAACCATTGAACAAAAGGGGCGTGTTTTGCTCGTTTGAAGCCTTCAAATGTCAAAAAATTCCCTTTAGTGCAGCACCTTTGATTTAAAGTAAACCTGATTGTTTTTTTTTTTGTGTGTGTGAAAGTTTCCCAAATGGTTTAGGTCATATTTACAAAAAGTGTGAGTACACTTACAAGTACAAAAGCTGTCACTACAGGGCAGAGGTATTAAAATGTACCTAAAGAGATATCTAAACCGCTATACATACATTTTCAATAAGCACTGCACCTGTGTCAGAATTTGTTCTTTCGTTATTAAAAGATAAATCCTAAAATGTTACAGACGTAGGTTCGATGCATTTCAGTTCTATTTCAATATCAAGTTTTAACACTCAACTGTGTTCAGCTTTTAGTAAATTGCGTTTTTACTTGTTTTTCAGCACAGTGAATTGAATACAACAAGTTTGAAGTTGAAGAAAAAAACATGAGCATATAAATAATTTTATTTTTTTGTACAAAAAAAGCAAGGTATACAATTTTTGGCGTATTAAAAAAGAAGATAGAAAACAGCTATATAAAGTGGCAAAGTGATTTAGTTTCAGCAGTGCAATCACTCTTACACACACAAACAAGCACAGTTTACAAAGGAATGGGGACAAATTAAAACACACATTATACAAATATTAAAAAGCTACAGTACATCCAGATATTAAAGCTTGTTTGCTACCAGTTTTACATGTTTTTGGTTCAGCTACAGAGCCAGGAAAATTGTAGTATTTTCTATTTTAGTTGATACAATTCAGCCATGAAGTTCAACTATTGTGTTTTTTGCAGTAAAAAAATCCCCTAAATCTCCTACTAAAAAAATATATTATTTTAGTTTTTTGTAATCCTTGAACGCTAGGGGGTCAAACCGAAAATGAAAAATAAGTTTTTATGTGATTATAGTCAAAAACACTTGAACATCATTAAGACAAGGGCTACATAATATAAATGCTGGATTTTCCATTTTAGGCAGTGGAGCTTAGTTTTAATTTTCACTATGTGGAGTAGTGCATCAAATTAAAGTATGAGCCATTTAATGGCATTTTCCTGGTCTGAATTGCTTCACAGCTTGAAACAATCAATCAAATACAGAAAATATGAGGTGAAATACAGGTAACTTGTAAACAAACAGTGCACAGTTCATACCATAACCTTTAAAGTCTGCTGTAAGTTAAAAGCTTGAGTGAAAAGCATGAAGTGAAGAATAAAAGTGCATGAGAGAAACTTGCGAGAGAGCTTTCCCTTACTTCATAGCTTACATATATGCTCTATCCTGTACCTTCTTATACTGTACCATGATCCTTCCTACACATAGTTTTTAATATAAAAGTGTGATACTTGGCCAAACAATTTTTTATTTATCAGTTAGCTATCAGTACTGCAGTTAGTTAACAGTTAGATCAGTTCATCAAACATGCCTCAAACTGATGTTAAATAAATAAATGACTAAATTGCGCCATGTCTCCCTACTTCCCACCAGTCTCAGGACAGCAGCAGATAGATCTGTAACTTGTGCAATGTTCTCGTGTCAGCATCAGTAAACATGTATTTGAAAACGCAGTTTGAAAATATTTAGTAAAGCCTAAATTCCAATGTGATAAATAAAGTACTCGTCAGCAGACCCGTTGAACGGTTTTAAGTAGGGCTGTGTGATTATTTGAAATTGAATAGAAATTGCGATTTGGACATGCATGATATGATCTAATCATAACACGGCATACCTAAACAGAGCGCGGGAACAGGAGACTGAACTGAGAGGAGTTCAGCACAGGAGGATTTGGTGCCAAAAAAAAAAAAAGTCAACATCTGTGGTGTGGAATTACTTTGGAAACAGGAAGGCTGATGTATCGCAGAAAAATGTAAGTCAGTTATATATTGCGTCTAAAAGCGTGTGGAAAGCGCGAGGTGCATCGCTTCCTTCAGCCTTTTCAACGCGCTCCTTTGTCTTTGCTAGGCGACCATCAATTTTTTCTCAGAGAATGACAAACTAACAAAACATTGCTGCAGCTCTGATACAAGTTGTATTTATGGAGAAAGTTAAAAAGCACTGCAGTGTTTGGGTGTTCAGCGTTTGTCTGAGGTAATTAGTCTATAAAAATGTGTATATTCTATACAAAGTACGAAGCTTATCAGTCAGTTCTGGTTACGTGACTCGCGGAGCGGTATTTTGAAAAGTTCAATTTAAAGTTTGTTTGAAAAGAGATGTGGCGACGCGGTGGTGCAGTGGGTAGTGCTGTCACCTCACAGCAAGAAGGTAGCTGGTTCGAGCCTCGGCTGGGTCAGTTGGTGTTTCTGTGTGGAGTTTGCATGTTCTCCTCGCGTTCATGTGGGTTTCCTCCGGGTGCTCCGGTTTTCCCCACAGTCCAAAGACATGCAGTACAGGTGAATTGGGTAAGCTAAATTGTCTGTAGTCTACGTGCGTAAATGAGTGTGTATGGATGTTTCCCAGAGATGGGTTGCAGCTGGAAGGGCATCCGCAAAAAGAAAATGAATGAATGAATGAAAAGAGATGTTTTCAACTAGATGTGCCTAGAATACACAAGCATGTGGCTCTCAACATGCGCACGCAAGCCGTGCGCCTTCATTGGAAATAACGGACTTATGGGCACAAAAGACGTGATATACAAATTTAGGGTAGGCTCACAAAGAGGTCTATGACCTATGCATGGCAAAACAAATCTGTGAATACGTAGAAAAGTACATGCAACTACTTCTGACATGTGGTCAAGCAGAACATCGGAGCTTTACTTAAGTTTGACGTGCGCGCGCACACAATTTATTTGTTTTGCCATACTGTAGAGGTCTGTTCTAGAGACAATTTAGTAGGCGATTTTTATTTTATTTTTTTGCCTTATGTCTGTTTTAAAGACATGTTACAGGTCTTTGATAATGATCTATTTGTTTTCCTTTGGATATGTTTCAGATTCACACTGTAAATTGTCTGTGTGTGTGACGAAATTGTAATTAAAATTTCAATACTGTTCAAGAAAATCGTGATTGCCTATATCGCACAGCCCTAGTTTCAAGACAATGAACTATTACATCTCACTGTCACTGCTGTAGCTGGAGTTACATGGTGTGCACTGATTAAAGGGGTAGTTTACGCAAAAATTTTCAATTCATAATTGTGATTCATAATAACACCAAAGGTATCAATAATGAAGTTGGTTGTTACTTATTACTTTGATCGACTTGGGATGACTGGGTATTAAATACATATTTCAAATACATTTGTGTATGATCCTGCCTATTTTTGGTAGTGGTGTTGGTCTCTTCATCTCCAGTCCTAAACACACAGAGAACACAATAATTACATGATATAACAATCACACTGGACAAATACAGCCAAGCTGAAAATGCAGATGTACTAACTAAAAAACAACAACACAGAGGATGTGAAAGACTGGAAAATTACCTTTAATGCCCAACAGGTCTTCATCTGCTACCTCGCTTTATGACTGCAGCTGTGAATTCCCGTTTGCAGCAGAATCTGAAGCAGTCATTAAGAGAGTCATATTCTGACCTGGCTGTTAAAAAACATGGGTTCACGCATTGTTAAATATGATTCAGTTACACAAACAAAATATTGGTGTTTTCAATATTTGTGGTTTTCTTTTTAGTATAGTGTTTCTGTTAATGAATCGACAGTCAGTACTATAGTAGAAAAGAAATGAAACTGCTTTGAATATCATATTGTGTGAATTTTTCTGATCAGCTGTGTAAAGATGCTTTTGGAGGTGCTCAAACGCAAAAATTAAAAGGATTTGTTTGAACATCACTTTAGGTGTCCGTAGTATATTATGAATGTGAAGCTTGAATTTATTTAAAGTGACGCAAACTAGTTGCGAGTGCGATTACAATATACAGTTGAAGTCAGAACTATTAGCCCCCGCTGAATTATTAGCCCCCCTGTCACAGTTTTAATAACTCATTTCTAATAAATGATCGTGTCCAACTGAGCCTGGTTTCTCTTGAGGTTTTTTAATTCTTCACTTTCGCCAATTGGTGAAGTTTTTTCCTCGCCGCTGCCGCCACTGGCTTGCATAGTTCGGGATCTGTAGAGCTGCGCATCGATGGATTTGCTCTTCAGTGTTTGGACTCTCAGTAATGATTATTAACCCACACTGACCTGAGCTAAACTGAACTGAAGTTAAACACTGAAAACTGAACTGACACTTTCAATTCACTATAAACTTCTATGTGAAGCTGCTTTGACACAATCCACATTGTAAAAGTGCTATACAAATAAAGATGAATTGAATATTAACTGATTTATTTTATCTTTGTCATGATGACAGTAAATAATATTTGACTAGATATTTTTCAAGACACTTCTATACAGCTTAAAGTGACATTTAAAGACTTAACTAGGTTAATTAGGTTAACTAGGCAGTTTAGGGTAATTAGGCAAGTTATTGTATAACGATGGTTTGTTCTGTAGACTATCAAAAAATATATAGCTTAAAGAGGCTAATAATATTGACCTTAAAATGGCTGTAAAAAAATCAAAAACTGCTTTTATTCTAGCTAAAATAAAAAAACAAATAAGACTTTCTCCAGAAGAAAAAATATTATCAGACATACTGTAAAAAAAATTCCTTGCTCTGTTAAACGTCATTTGGGAAATATTTAAAAAAGAAAAAAAACTCAAAGGGGGCTAATAATTTTGACTTCAACTGTATATTTTTTTTATTTTTACAATAATTATTGGAAATCTGAAAGAGACCACACACAAATACTCTAGTATAATCATAGTTTTTTTTGTAGATAGGGAGATTCATTGCTCAGTTTCTCACCTCCTCTCTCTGTTGTATTCCACTGCCTATTTGAACAAAAACAACAAAAAGTTATATTGGTTGATTACAACATAAGCACATGTTGTCACATGCTTTATTTGTTTCTGTCTGAAACTTGGCCCATTATTTCCCAATGACAGATAACAACAAAACTGAAGCAATGTAACTTACAAACTCAAAGAAAGCAGAATCAAAGTGGAAGTGAAATAGTCAGTCAAGTTTGCAATATTTTGTAAATTGATTTCCACTATCCTGAAAATGTATACATCACACAATTAAATGTAACTCTTTTGAGGAAAAGGAGCATGGCTTGCTATAGCTTTTAGAGCTAGGCAGCTGCCACCATAGAATACCACCCTGTCTGATGTCACAGAGTTGGGTCCGTTCCCTGAAGCGAACAGATACAGTGGAAATAATGCACTGACCACGGAAAGCCTAATTTAACCCAATGTGTGATGTTATGGCTGTGAATTGCAGAGCTGTGCAAGACAGCCATTTGTGGCTAATATATCAGACCCCCTAGTTTTTCGTGATTCCGCGATCACTGAATCCAACGCAAAAATCAAAACAAAGTCGCAAACTTTTGCGATCCTGCAAAATTCTTAACTAAACACAAAATAATTGCAAAAAATTGAAATAATTTCATAAAACATCAAATTCTAAACCTTATAATTAAATTATATTTATTTTAGTTTGCAATTAAATGATTTACGTGGCTTATAAACAGTGCATACGCAGCACACATGATGTATTTGAGTGTCTCTCGAAAAATGACATCTCACCTGCACCCTCACAATCATTACATTACATTGGGGTGGGTGTTTTTCAGCTTGTGCAGTAAGCAGACGCGGGATGAAGTGCGAGTGATTTACATATGAAGTCAATGCAAAGATGCAATTAGACATGCTGTGTGTGACAAATTGTGCGTTTGACACGCTTCAGACTGCAAAAGAAAGTTGAAGCAAACATCTATAAAAGGAGAAATGGAACAGACAGAAAGACAATACTGAAGATTGATTCAAACATGACGGCCGCTGGACTTGACCGAATTGAAAGACATTAATTGTGCTTTACACGTATGGCCATACCTGCCAATATGTCTCTGAAAATCTGGGAGACCGGGAGGAGGGGGAGGGGGTGTTCCGGGGTGAGGTCTCTGAATAACACTGTAGAGAACTGAGATAGGAAAGTAACTGTACTGTGCTGTTAATAACTGTATTATGCATTGGGTTTTGGGCGGCTGCTGCGATCAAATACTGTACAAAGTCGGCAACCCGGGGGTGTTACAGACTGTACTAAAAAGGGGGTGGGACGATAAAATTACGGGAGTTTTTGGGGAGAAATAACAAAACGGGAGGGTTGTGGGAGATTGGTCTGGAATACGGGAGACTCCTGGGAAAAATGGGAGTGTTGGCAGGTATGCGTATGGCTGGTATTATAATGTTCATGAAATCGATAAACGATTTTGTTTAACTCTTTCACTGCAGTTAAAGAGGAAAAAACAAAACGCCTCCCTGCAAGGAGTTTTACGAAAATCCGTGTTTCAGGTTATGGTAGGTATGGTATTATGGTAGGGGAAGCATTTTCTGAGTGAGGTACATGTCAGATGCTCCAGGGAGTGAAATCTGAGAGAGAGAAAAAGTACGTTTGTCCATAAAAATTATACAGCCTTCCATTTAGCTTAATCCCTACCGTTTTAGTTCCGTTTTAGATTTTGTCTTGACAAGAGACCAAAATAAAGAAGCTTTATTTTTATGATTTGTGTCCTTGTTGTCATTGTGTCAGATTGTACACCTAACATAGTAGGCTACCTAATATGGTAAATAAGATATCGCAAAATTGTCCACAAATTTCTGGGATTTACCACCACAAATTCAGTCATTTATTACGAAATATCACAAAAAGAAAAATCCCGAAAAATTAGGGGGTTTGTTTTCTATTGTTTTTTAATAATTTGATACGTCCTGATGTGTGACTGCTTTACTTCCACTTCAAACATGGCCATGGTAGCGGAGCTCATTAGCATCCTTCAGCACTTAAGCATGCTGTTTACTTATACAGGGAGTGCAGAATCATTAGGCAAATGAGTATTTTGACCACATCATCCTCTTTATGCATGTGTCTTACTCCAAGCTGTATAGGTTCGAAAGCCTACAACCAATTAAGCATATTAGGTGTTGTGCATCTCTGTAATGAGAAGGGGTGTGGTCTAATGACATCAACACCCTATATCAGGTGTGCATAATTATTAGACAACTTCCTTTCCTTTGGCAAAATGGGTCAAAAGAAGGACTTGACAGGCTCTGAAAAGTCAAAAATAGTGAGATACCTTGCAGAGGTATGCAGCAGAGGGATCCAAGCTTCTGAAGCGTGATCATCAAACAATCAAGCATTTCATTCAAAATAGTCAACAGGGTCGCAAGAAGCGTGTGGAAAAACCAAGGCGCAAAATAACTGCCCATGAACTGTGAAAAGTCAAGCTTGCAACTGCCAAGATGCCACTTGCCACCAGTTTTGCCATATTTCAGAGCTGCAACATCACTGGAGTGCCCAAAAGCACAAGGTGTGCAATACTCAGAGACATGGCCAAGGTAAGAAAGGCTGAAAAACGACCACCACTGAACAAGACACACAAGCTGAAAAGTCAAGACTGGGCCAAGCAATATCTCAAGAATTTTTGAGTCTTGATGGGCCAGGTGGATGGGCCTGTAGCTGGATCGGTAAAGGGCAGAGAGCTCCAGTCTGACTCAGACGCCAGTGAGGTGAAGGTGGAGTACTGGTTTGGGCTGGTATCATCAAAGATGAGCTTGTGGGGCCTTTTCGGGTTGAGGATGGAGTCAAGCTCAACTTCCAGTCCTACTGCCAGTTTCTGGAAGACACCTTCAAGCAGTGGTACAGGAAGAAGTCTGGATCCTTCAAGAAAAACATGATTTTCATGCAGGACAATGCTCCATCACACACGCGTCCAAGTACTCCACAGCATGGCTGGCAAGAAAGGGTCTAAAAAAAGAAAAACTAATGACATGGCCTCCTTGTTCACCTGATCTGAACCCCATAGAGAACCTGTGGTCTATCATCAAATGTGAGATTTACAAGGAGGGAAAACAGTACACCTCTCTGAACAGTGTCTGGGAGGCTGTGGTTGCTGCTGCAAGCAATGTTGATGGTGAACAGATCAAAACACTGACAGAATCCATGGATGGCAGGCTTTTGAGTGTCCTTGCAAATAAAGGTGGCTATATTGGTCACTGATTTGTTTTTGTTTTGTTTTTAAATGTCAGAAATGTATATTTGTGAATGTTGAGATGTTATATTGGTTTCACTGGTGAAAATAAATCATTGAAATGGGTATATATTTGTTTTTTGTTAAGTTGCCTAATAATTATGCACAGTAATAGTCACCTGCACACACAGATATCCTCCTAAAATAGCTCAAACTAAAAACAAACTAAAAACTACTTCCAAAAATGTTCAACTTTGATATTAATTAGTTTTTTGGGTTCATTGAGAACATGGTTGTTTTTCAATAATAAAATTAATCCTCAAAAAAACAACTTGCCCAATAATTCTGCACTGCCTGTAATGCTTGGAAGAGAGTGTGCATGCTCTGTCACACACCCGTGCTCACATACACACAGAGAACTTTGCACAGTTTAGTAGTTAAAGAATGAAACTTAAATATCAGGACACACCAAACCAATTGTTTGACACTGATTAGCGACTGTCTGGCTATTTAGGTTAGTGTGTTGCTCACGTCAACCGGAGTTCACCTGATTCAGCATGTAGAATCAGCAGCTTGGCTCTGATTGGCAGTTGAGCAACGGTTCAGCTAGCAAATTAGAAGTTGTGGATTCAAGCAAACAACAAAGCCAAAGAGGAAAACAAAAAAAACTGACTGTCTTTAATCATTTCCAATGAAATCTTTGATAGAAAACAGCACAAGGGAATCCCTCTATGATGAGCAAAAAAAAACCCTACTGCGAAAATTGCTGTGTAAATTGAACATCTTGTCACAATACAATCTCGATATTCTTAGCTAGTGATATGATATTTGTCGATTATAGCGGTATTAGTATTTTAGACAAATATTTTAAAACATCATATTGTTAGTAATCTGATCAATATATTGATCCATATTATTGTAATGTAAAATCCCTTAAAAAACTGGTACACAAATGCTGATTTGTTTACAGTACAGGGCTGTTGCTAAATCAGATATGGTTGTGGCAGGAAGTTAACAGAATTTTTTTATATTACTTATTAAATATCCCATAAATTTTATTTTATTAACATCTACCCCACCCCGTTTTTTAACGTCTACCCCCATTCTAACCCTAAACCAACCATCACAGTACTGTAAAAATTTTAAATGTTGTTCTACAGCATCACAAAAATGCTGCTATATTGATTTGCATAATCACACGTCCAGTCGGCCGTGTATCCTATCTAGACTTTACCACAGTACAATACTAGTTTCAGTTTGTCTTTTTGAAATGACAATACAGACTACTGCCACCTGCAGGTACGGAAAGGTATATTCTCTCATGCAGGTGCAAGTGTGTTCAAGTGCTGTGTTTTGGCCCAGACAAGGGCTTGGTGTGCCCTGATCTTTACATTTAAATCTCCTGTCTTGTTAGTTTCAATTCCCTCTTGTCAAATCAGCTGCTTGTAATACTCACTGTTATTTCCTCTTCGGTTCTTTTGATAGCAAATCCATCCAGCAGGAATGGCAGCAATGAGAACAGCAACAACTACACATATTATTGCTATAACGGCAGAAGACAGACCTGATTCTGGAACTGACAAAGACAGACAGAATTTATTACAAGAGAACAACGGTTAAACCGTTAAGTCGATCAGATATTAACAACTTTCTGATGTTTACATATGTATTGTATAGTATGATGTAACTGGGGGCTTTTCAAGAGTTGCCTGTAAAACAGTGTAAAACACTGAAAAACTAATTTTATGAATAGTTAATGTTACTAACAAAACACATGTGTTTGTTGCAGCAAAAAATACATTCTAAAATTGTTTAAAGATTAAATAGTTAAAACTGGTATAAACATGTAAAGCTTGCAGTTTGACACTTCTGGCTAAATCGATCAATGATTTTTTTTCATGACATATACTTCAGTTTCTCGTCAAATCTTGACCAATCAAATGCTTTCAAGTATCTGACATGCCCCGCCCCTTTCAAGACGCTTGTCATTTGCTTTTTATTTGACGCATTTAAGATCAATCCCTCCCACTGGCAGAGCTGTGAGAAAAATGAAACGCTGTTGGCTGTTTATTTTAAAGGGGAGGAGTTACTCTATCCCACCCTCTATTAATTTTTCGAATAAAAATGAAGGGAATGAAAGAAATGAAAGGAAAAATGAAAAGAAAAAGCAAAAACTAAGTGTAATACTAAAATTAATACTTACTAGTGACATCAACACGAAAGTTTTTTACAACGGGGTTGCTGTTTTCATGCCGACGGTGACGGATGCTGGATCCGCTGCTGACCATGTGTAGATTATATAGTCCAGCCTGTTCAGTTGTGATGTTCATGATAGTCAAAGATCCAGTCTGATTGTCCAGCTTCAGTCTGTCCTTAAATAGCTTTTTGCAATGATCATTCGCACATATCTTACTCTGTCCTTTAGTGATTTCAGCAATGAGGTTGTCATAAAAACGCCAGGTTGTCAGTTCATCATTTGGTTTTCTTGCCACACCAGAATCCAAATCCACAGATTTTCCCTCTTCCACTGAAATTCTCCTCACTTCAGCTAGTGGCACCGCAGAAACCGCTAAAACACAAACCAACAGCCGATTTAAAGTATTTTGGGTGAATACAAGACTATAAAACACACATTTCTACAAGAACTAAACATCCCATAATTACACAATTACAAACCCAACTACAGGAAAAGGTAAGAGATTGTATAAGAAACTATTTCCTTGATCAGAACAAACCCCACAATTCAAACTATTGGATCATCAATGAAAGAGAAACTGTAACAGCCTACATATTAAAGAACGCCACCAAAAGCCCAAAGTGACCACAATACAAATCACCACAGGAAAAAGAGGACCATATTATGTTAATTCTTCCAAAAAACTGCTTGGCTTTGTTTAAAGGAAAGCAGACCAATATGTACATCTTTTAAAATGTGCAAAAACTGTACTGACCCCTTGAATTCTTAAAAAATAATGCACATCCGGGATTGTAGTGCAGCAAAGAATGTTATTCCACTTTATTCTAACATATTTCCGACGTGTGCGTAGGACTACTTTCTTACACATCAGATCCAAAGCCTTTTGTTGTGTTTTGATGTGATTTTTAACTGTTGTAGCTGTGAAATTAACTGCAATCATTCAGCGTAGTGATATGGAACTGTAATGTTCTCAAAACCTGCGGGTCTATTTATCTAAAAATAACTGCACACCTAATTCTCATCAGCCAATCAAAATCAAGCACTCAACAGCCCTGTGGTACAAAACAGTTTTTATAAAGCCTTCGATTAAGTGTTGAAAAAAAAAATGTGGTGTGTCGTAACACATTGGAAAAGGTCATAATCAGTGGTGTAACAAATTACAAATACTCAAACTACTGAAATTGAGTAGTTTTTATTAGGAGTTGTAATTTACTAAGTAGTTTTAAAAATGTGTACTTTTCCTTGAGTACATTTTTAGTGCAGTATTGGTACTTTTACTCCACTACTTTCCTTCAACCTGCAGTCATTACATTATTTTTTCTTGTCTATAGGGATTAGAAAAATCAGTCCTGTGATTCCTGTCCAATCAAATCACACATAGAAGGTAAATCACATCATAATCAACTACCTCAAGACATGGGTGATTTATAATTGCAGCAAATTGTAAGGAGGCATTAAAAGTGTCCAAGAAGATGTCCAAAATCTTTACACGCATTGACCCAGAGACTGTTTAGATGCATGTCATTGATGAGAAGATGACAGATGTTTATTGTATGATGACCAAAATGGCCTTTAACACCCAGCAGGCACAAGAAGTCAACATGACGCCAGATTAACATTGTACCCCAACGTCGTGGGGATGTTGCATTTTGTTTGGAAATGAAAATCGGGTTGACAACAGAACCCAATGTTAGGCAGACATCAATGTTCAACCTAAAATCAACCAAATATCAATGTCTAATGATATTACAGCTTGACGTTGTGTGGACGTTACCACTATGACGTCTATCAGATTTGTCTATTTGGATTTTGGTTGCCATTCCTGATGAATAAATGTCAATATTTAACATCAATATGACGTAGGTTTAAGATGTTGGCTCAACATTGGATTTTGGTCACTTTCCAACAAAACCTAAAAATCAACTAAATATCAACGTCATTTGATGTTGTTATTGGACCTGAAAATAACGTCCTTAGATGCTGGCTCAACATTGAATTTTGGTCACCTGACATCACAACCTAAATCTAACCTAATACTAACGTCTTATGACGTTGTGTGCCTGCTGGGCAACCACTAAATGCACTACAGAATGTTATGTTTACACACATCCACAAATTACATGTAAACGCATCAGGTTTTTACAGCATAATACTCACTACTCTTGAGTACTTTTAAAAGTTCTGACTTTTTACTCATACTTTGAGTAATATTCACAACAGATACGTTTAGTCTGCTTGCACTACATTTTTAGGCAAGTAATGGTACTTAAGTATGATTTTTCAGTACTCTTTCCAACACTGGTCATAACATAGCATTTAGCTTTCCTAATGAAAAAGTGGCCCTGATGAAATGCTAAAATAACAAATTTGATAACATTTTAAAATATATAAACCAGAAATTGAATAGGGAGTCCTTTCTTTCGTTATTTATGATCATTTTGCCCTCACCAGAAGCTGCTCATAAATACTTACGCCAATACAGCCGTAACAGCAAAAGCAATTAAACCAATTTGACACAATGTGTACTGTGCAAACAAACAAATGCAAGTGAAATAGCAAGTGAAAAGAAGCCAAGCAAGGAAGTATGAGAATTAAAGGTCAATTAATGTGCTCAATACAATTTATACAAAGTGCACAAAAGCTCTATTATGGCAGTGTGCTGTGCACATAAGATTTACAAACGTGCTTGCCAGTCTCATTTGTGGTGCGGGTGCTTGCAATTCAATGCAAATGAAAGTGCGTATAGAATATTACAAAATGGGTATAAAATACAAATGCAGCCGTAAGATGTATCATTACAGAACAATTTTCAGAAGTTGTTTACCTTTTCTTTCCATTCTGGTACATTTTCCACACCTCGATAAGATTGACTTTTTTTTATGATTACAGCACATTGATGAAGTATAAATTAGAAAAACAGAGCCATAATAAAATATCAATGTTCACTACTTTTCTGACTCTCTACTGTAGTTTTAGGATCCTACGAACCATGATGTTGTGTCAATCTGCTGCATTTAGAGATGCAGAAAGAGAGAAGCGAAAGAGAAAGAACATGTCAATACTGTAATAAACACAATTAAATTATATACAATTTAATACCTAGTATTAAATGACTTACCATAGACAGAGACACTGAAGGTTTTTACAGCGTGGTTTTCTTTGCAGAAAATGTCAAGTGAATAATTTCCAGAGTCTGTGATTCTGGTGTTCATGATGGTCAGGGATCCAGTCTGATGATCAAGCTTCAGTCTGTCTCTGAATCTCTCAGTACCTCCATTACACTGAACATCTGTACAAGTGTTACTGCCATCTCCATTCATTTGAGCGATGCGAATGTCATTGAAATACCATTTTAAATCTTGCTCTTGGATCATTTTAACATCAGTGGGTAGGGTGACTGAATTTCCCTCTACCACGGGCACAGAAGCTCCGTATGATCCAGCTCCTAAAAGCCCTGGAGAAAGAACTGACATTTTATTCTAATTCAATCTGTGATAGTGGAACAAATGTATATAGAAATATACAACAAAGTGTGTGTGTGTGTGTGTGTGTGTGTGTGTTTGTGTGTGTGTGTGGGTGGTTTGCGATCAAGACTTTTACTTCTTAATATTATGATGCTCCAGCAAAGATTAGATTAATTTGATTTAGTGGGCTACAGAAATATTTAATAGATACAAGGGCTGAACAATAAAACAAACTAAAACTTGCATTGTCTTGCACATCATGTAAGTAAGCTAGTGTTTAACAGCAGATGATGCTTTAGTCTAGCAATTAACAGCAGATGGCTCTTTTGGCTAGCTTTTAAACAACAGACGGTGATCTAGACTAGTTTTAACAGCCGCCGACAATATAATCTCGTTTTTAACAGCAGACAATGCTATAGGCTACATTTTAATCAAAGATGGTGCTCAAGGTTTGTTTTAACAGCAGATGACAATTTAGCCTAGTCTTTAACAGCAGATGGCGCTGTAGGCTAGTTTTTAACAGCCTACTATCAATCAAATGTTTGTCATTATAGATCTGTGTATTCTTTAAGTAACTGTTATTTAACGTTAATCAAACAACAAATAAGAGAATCATTTACATTTTGTATTTACATATATATCTTTAGCAGATGTTTTTTTTATCCAAAGTGACTCCCACATGACGATAAAAGATGCCCTTAAAATCAATACAGCATCAATTAATCTATGACAGATACAAGTCCTGCACAGTGGCCAGAGGGATTTTGAGCTATTCTTCTTGCAGAATAGTTGCCAGGTTAATTTGTGATGCTGGTGAAGGAAAAGGTTTTCTGACTCGATCATCTAAAACACCCCAAAGTGGCTAAATAATATTGACTGTGCAGGCCATGGGATCTGGGAAACTTCACTTTCATGTTTACTTTGTCTTGCTTTGTGTATTGGTGTATTATCATCCTGATACACGCCACTACCTTCAGGATGCAATGCTTCAACGAATGAGTGCACATGGCCCTCTTGAATGTTTGGGTAGTACTTGGCAGCAAAGTGCCCCTCTAGCACAAGTATTGGGCCTAGGGAATGCAATGATATTGCTTCTCAAACCATCACTGATTCCCCCCATGCTTCACTCTGGGCATGCAACAGTCTGGGTGGTACACTTCTTTAGAGCTTCTCCACACCGAAACTATCCCGGATGTGGGAAAGACAGTGAAGGTAGACTCATCAGAGAACAATACTGTACATGTTTCACATTGTCCACAGCCCAAGATTTTCACTGCTGGCACCATTTAAACTGACATTTGGCATTGGCACAAGTGACCAAAGGTTTTGCTATAGCAGACCGGCCATGTACATTGACCCTGTGGATTTCCTGATAAACAGTTTTGGTGGAAACAGGGGAGATGAGGTGCACATTTAATTCTGCACCATTAATCAAAAAAAATTGCAATCTCGATTCGACCCCCCACACGATCTTAATACAGCAACTCTACAATTCAGCCAATTACTTTTTCAAGTTCGGGAGAAGCGTAAAGACTGTCGCACAAGTCTTCATTTATCGTTCTTCGTTATATACCTTGCTCAGCAACATGGACACCTCCAAATGGCGTTAAACGTGTCACATACTGTATTTATAACTTAAAATGTCATTTCTGTCTTAATGTAATAATGTATTCACGGCAGTGAAATCACACGTGAGCTGATGCACTGTTTGTTTACTACTGAGAGGACACGCGCATGCCCGCGAATGATGTCTACAGAGAACAGTGCAGGTAATAAAGTTGTAAATAACATTCAGTTTGTTGTACTGAGTGATCGTTTGGGCGCCGTGCGGGAAGTGTGATTTGCATGTATGTTTTTACATGACAGTGACGGCAGCCATGACATGAGCGCACTCAGCAGTGAAAGTGAAACCGAAAGCGCGCACATCATTTAAATAATTATATCACAATTTAAAGTTATGATTTTGACAAGCATTTGATGTTTTTTTCTTTCATAGTGAACACAAAGTGCATGAAAAAAATGTTTACTGGTTCAGTATAACTACTCTAGCCTACGCAATGCTGAATATAACGCAAGATGGAATCGTAAAATTACAAATGTTTCATTTTACCAGTGAAAAAATGAGGTAGTAATGTTGTCAATGACAAATGGCAAGCACACGTCTCAAACATATTAATTAAACTTTAGAATTATAAATAGCTCATCACTTCACTGTGGATTAATGACCAGGACAAATTTAAGTCCACCATTCCAAGTCTATACAACATTTAGCATTTTAACTAACAGTAGATCTACACATAGGCCTAATATTATTGTTGTTTTACTATATAATTGAGAAATAACAATAATAATAGTCGACTCAATATTAACCTTTATTTTACAGAATCATGAGAAAATCATGATCTTTATTATAAGCAAAATAAATGTGAATCTCATTTTAGCCAGATTAGTGCAGCCCTATTCTTCAGTGAGTTGGACAGCTGTGTTTTTTTGTTTTTTGGATACAATCTGGGTCAGCACCAGGACATTCCTCTCAGACACCTTCCTTTTGTGTCTAGTTACTCCTGTTGGATGTGGTTCGTCCTTTTTAGTGGTTTGCTGACATTACTCTGGATAACGTGGCTCTTGACACATCACAAAGGCTTACTGTCTTGGTCACAGATGCGGTAACGAGATGCACACCAACAATTTGTCCATTAAACCTAATAACACTATATTGTTTAAATTAAATTTTGTGTTTCTTTTTCATTGTCCAACCCCTGTACATATAAAACAAAAAGGAACCCATATTTATACATACATTTTTCATTAAAACATTTATTTAAAAATTATGAATAATCATTAAAAGACATATTTGTCTAATGTTGTTACTAATAGCAGTAGCTACTTTGATTTCTTTGGTTTTGACCATTCGAAATGTGAAAACATTTATGTATAACGGTAAAGGTTATTAAATTAATTTATGAAAAGTGTACAGTTATTAAAGCCTTGAAAAACTGATACAATGGAGGGAAAATCATATCAATCTTACCAACTGATAGAAATATTAGCACCTGGGTGTTCATTTTAACCTGAAAAGCAAAATAGTTGAAATTAACGAAATGGAAAGACAAGAATTTTGTTCTGTTTACTTATTATACACCAACTGTTAAAAAAGTAACTAATAAATAATTATAAACATACATACAGTACATACACAGTTAAAGTCAGAATTATTAGCCCCCCTGTTTATTTTTTTCCCCAATTTCTGTTTAACGGAGAGCAGATTTTTTTCAACACATTTCTAAACATAATAGTTTTAATAACTCATCTCTAATAACTGATTTATTGTATCTTTGACATGATGACAGTAAATAATATTTGACTTGATATTTTTCAAGACACTTCTATACAGCTTAAAGTGACATTTAAAGGCTTAACTAGGTTAATTAGGTTAACTAGGCAGATTATGGTAATTAGGCAAGTTATTGTATAATGATGGTTTGTTCTGTACACTATCGAAAAAATATATAGCTTAAAGGGGCTAATAATTTTGACCTTTTTAAAAAAAATTAAAAGCTGCTTTTTTGTTTTATTCTAGCCTAAATAAAACAAAGACTTTCTAAAAGAAAAATATTATCAGACATACTGTGAAAATTTTCTTGCTCTGTTAAACATCATTTGGGAAATATTTAAAAAAGAAAAAGAAAATCAAAGGGGGGCTAATAATTATGACTTCAACTGTATATGAAATACAAACATTTATATTATATATAATTCTGCTAAAAAATAGGTGAAATGGTTTGATTCCTTTTGCTGAACTTGCTGAACATTTGTGCTAAAACTTTCTTCAGTTAAACAAAGAGAAAACTGAAGTCATTGCGTTTGGGAACAGAGATGAGGTTCTCAAGGTGAATGTGTACCTTGGCACTAAGGGTCAAACAACAAAAAATAAGGTCAAGAATCTTGGTGTGACTCTGGAGTCAGATCTGAGTTTCAATAGTCATGTCAAAGCAGTTAGTAAATCAGCATACTATCATCTCAAAAACATTGCAAGAATCAGATGCTTTGTTTCCAGTGAAGACTTAGAGAAACTTGTTCATGCTTTTATCAGCAGCAGGGTGGATTACTGTAACGGCCTCCTCACGGGCCTTCCCAAAAAGACAGTCAGACAGTTGCAGCTCATCCAGAATGCTGCGGCCAGGATTCTGACTAGAACCAGGAAATCAGAGCACATCACACCTGTCCTCAGGTCTTTACACTGGCTCCCAGTTACATTCAGAATAGATTTTAAAGTATTATTACTTGTCTATAAATCACTAAATGGCCTAGGACCTCAATACATTACAGATATGCTGACTGAATACAAACCTAACAAATCACTCCGATCTCTAGGATCATATAAACTAGAAATTCCAAGAGTTTAGTCAAAGCAGGGTGAATGGGCTTTCAGCTACTATGCCCCTCGCTGCTGGAATCAGCTTCCAGAAATGATCAGATGTGCTCCAACATTAGGCACATTCAAATCTAGACTGAAAACACATCTGTTTAGCTGTGCCTTTACTGAATGAGCACTGTTCTACGTCCGACAGATCGCACTATTATTCTTTTCTTTTTATTCTTTTATAACCCATTTAACACATTTTTATCTGTTTTTAATCATTCTTATTATTTGCTTTTTTATCTTCTAACACATGTCTTTTTATTCTTGTTTATGTAAAGCACTTTGAATTGCCACTGTGTATGAAATATGCTATATAAATAAACTTGCCTTGCCTTGCCTTGCCTTGAACTTAAGTCAAAGGTTTTGCAGTGAAATATTGTTACTGTTTGTTTTTCTTAGCTGTTTTCAAAGGACAGACAGTATTTTTTATTGTAACCATTTTTATTGTTTTAGTTATACACAACTGTTTAATAATAAATGCTACAGCAATACAACTGTGAACTGATATGTAATAAATGTTATATACTTTAGTTTTTACTACAGTAAACCATGGTGTAGTATAGTCAACTCTTTAGGTTTGTAGAAAAGTTTATATAATACGCTTATTTCACGCGACCGCCTTTTAAAGTGAAGTTTCACAAACTAATTTCGAGAGGAGCACGTGATATGATTGAGCACGTCTGGTAATCTGTAATCAGTAATAATCCAATCAGAGTGATCCTAGCTTACTATAAATGGATCGATTTCTCCCTACTGCTCTATCTTCGTTTTGGAAGAATCCCCCCTTCCACCCCATCTCCTCCTTTTCCTCCCTTTACTAGGGGGGCTCTCGAGACCTACCTGATCTCGGATGCCCTTATATGCTTACTGACTGGACGGGAGCCTTGGGCTCAAGTATCTCCGAGCTCAGGGCTCTCTCCCAGGACAGCATGCCAAACCTGCTATAAACGCTAAGCATATCTAAGTGGGAACTCTTGAAAACACAAAAACCAAGGCTGTGGTGGAAAAAAAACCCGTAAATATAGGATCAGCACTGACAAACATTGCAACAACATGCTGTGTAGTACAAACCTCCAGCTGTTGCTGTGACTTGAAGATGCAGTCATGGTGTGAACATCACTTTAATATCGTTCAGTTCAGTTTAATTTAAACAATTAAAAAGCATATTAGGCATCAAACAACATCACAATCTCTTTAAGAGTAATACGCTTAAGTGTCCTCCTAGGCTTCAGTTCATGGCAGCAGGTAAACACAGTGGGGGCTTCTCTGCTTCAGCCTATGTAACCCGGTGAGCGATAAAACAATGCAGTCCTCTGTAGCACATCCTCGTGTTGTCTTTAACAGTGTTGTTCCGGTACTTAAGTTTTAAAAACGTCCATTTCCCGCTAACATTTAAGCGCCGCTGAGCGTGCTCATAAAAACTGCTGTTTTGCCGTAGTATTTACCAGTGCTCAACAGAATGACTGCGAAGGTTAGATGGACATTGGATTGTTTTAAAGCCTTGAAGATCAGTCGATTCAGCGGATCGCTCATCTGTGTTTGCACTCAGTAAACAGCGCCGGTGAGTTTGGTGAACTGATGACCTTCACAGCCAATCATAGTGATTTCTGTTGAGCGTGTGAACACAATGGCAAATCAGTGCTTAAATGTTAACAAGAAATAGGCGTTTTTTTATATTTCATTACGGAAATTTTGTATGGTGACAAGTCTAATATAGTTAAAGAATCAGTTCATTAACTTGAGTTTTATGAATGTCATCTAAAATGTGTGTTTGCGAAAGAAAACCTTAGCTAATTAGTGCCATTTCCCTAACTTAGCTGAAAATGAGGTCCAATATCCCTATTTATTTTTACTATTCATTCAGAACGGACCTTCGGGTCACTTGGAAGGCGGTGAAATTATAAATTTGTGTCACTTTTCTTCGCTGATAAGATATACAGCCAGGTACACGATATTGCTGTGTGACTCAGGCAATACTTCTGGGTTTCTTCGCACCGCAGCCTCGATTTCGCTGTTAATAATGGCGGCCGCGTGAAATCAGTCCATATTGGGTTGTTTATATTTCTATAGTTTTTGTGTTACCATATCAACTATAGAACTAGGCCTACCACAACAGATTCATTCAAGTACTTTACTATAGTTGGAGTTCTTACACCTTATTCAAAGTCAAATTTAAGTACTTTACAGGCAAAATGTCACATTTTTCCAGCACTACAAGTGTGCCAAATATATATTTACATGCTTACACATTGCTATAGAATAAACAGCATCTGATTTAATATGGTATTCCACAACTTTTTTGAAAGTATGTTTGCACCAAGTTTAATATTGAATAACTGTAATACCCTTTTAAGTGTCATGTACTCAAATTTTAAACCTGTCATCTTTCACCTTAAAATTATTTTAATTTCATGTATTATTCTCTCATGAAGTTGTAATCCAAAAAATTCATCTTCCAACTTCTACATTACATACTTCCAGTTTCTACATTAAAACTCGATTCCTGGAGTGCCGCAGCTCTGCACATTTTTGCTCTAACCCTAATCAAACACAGCTGATCCAACTAATCAAGGTGTTCAAGGCTACCAGGATTTTTTAAGCAGGTCTGAGTTGGAGGTGGTTGGAGCTAAACTGTGGCCCTCCAGGAATTGAGTTTGAAACCATTGCTCTACATTTTACGTGAAATAATAAAATATTATTATTATATTTATTATTATTATTATTAATATTACCTATTTAAATACATTTATCTAAATACTTTTCCAAATTTATACCAAGTACTTTTTTAAAAATATAATCACTTTTCAATTCTTGAAAACATTAGACTGAAATTCATGCATTTCCAGGACCCATACGAACTCTGTATAAAACTGTTTAAAAGCATAGTATTTTATGTAAGAATTATTTTGTATTTATTTCTTTGTGGGTCACATAGTGACCACGTGACTGACTGGAACATAATGATGAAAGTTGGATATCCCTTCATGAAAATCATGGGTCTGGAACGCAGCATAAAGTCTGAGTAAAATGATACGAACCAGGCAGAGCTTGATGATGTCGTGCAGTCAGCCAGCCCCCTCAGTGGACCCCCAGTACCTGTAAACAAATTGCAGGTTCTACATTCACTTCTGCCCAGAGCCTCTTCGATAATCACCATAAAGTCGACTCAAAGCAACCCAGAAACACACATCACATTCTTCAAAAGTAAATATTCAAACAACATCCGTCTATTCTTTTGGATTTACGACACTTTTTACACTTGGTTTTGGCACACGCGGTTTCAGCATGTAGCACGCTATTAAAGTGCATAAGATGTGGTTAGAGCACATAACACGTAATTGCTAGCACGAGCACACAGAAACGTTTTTGTATTGGAAATAAAATTAGAAAGGTCATTCATTGCATTTATCCTATAAAACAGGTAATTGCGAAATTCTGTAAAAAAGTGTTATTTTTTTGCAATAAAGGAGAGTAATAATTATGTTTTGTACATTAGTTTTATGATTGTATTTGTACAAGATTATTCTGGTGTTTTTTGATCTCTTATGTGGAAAAAGTACTAAGACTGATCTGCAGCTCAAAGATTCTGTGTAACTGGGCAGAAAAAAACTACTTTTACTCATTTAAAGACAGAAATAAGTCACTACCTTAATACATTAAAAGAAACAAATATTAAAGCTAAAAAAACTTATAAAGCTTTGTTATATATAAAACAGTATTAAGCCTTAAACTTCAAAAAATGAACAATTTCTAGGTTTTTTCAGCAGTAGAAGTTTTCATAGTTGGGTAAATGTAGAGAGCTGTCAATGCGAGAGTACAACAAATATACATTTAAGCATGGGCCGGTATAAGATTCTGACGATATGATAACCTTGGATAAAAATATCACAGTATCACGGTATTGTGATTACTGCTCTAAAATAAATTCCGGTATACCTTAAAAATGGTTATCGTCCCATGCCTAAATATATTCCTATTTGCTCAAATAATAAAAAACACCACGATAGTGTTTAAACTTTTCAAAACTTTGAAAAATTGAAACTGAGCCAGAAGAGAGAACAATGTCAAATTTACTGTCTCACCCCATAGACAATACAATGCCGTTTTTTTGTAACTTATTTCAAAGATGATATAATATATATATATTTTTTAAATATTAGGATATTTAAAACTTTTAGGCCCGGTTTCACAGACAGGGCTTAGACTAGCCAGGACTAGGCCATAGTTCAATAAAGCTTAAACAGATGAACAACACTGCTCATCTCTTGCTGTAGACGAGTCCTCCCCTAGTGTGGTGGGCAGAAATGGTCCAAGGACCAAACACTTGAGTTCCTACGTAAGTAAATGGGGATTCAGTGTTGACTCCGTCCGTTGGCAGATTGGCCATCAGCTGTGTTTCACTTTTTCCACGCAGTTTGACAAATCACACATCCAAAGATAAGGGAACATATGCATCTTTTAGCACTTAAGATCCAAAAGCCTGCCATACAAACCGCACCTTCAGTGAAGTGCCTCCCTTGGTGTTGTGATTGTTCATGGTAATGTCTCACTATCAAGATTGCTATGCGGTCAGATTCTGACGGTATGATAACCTTGGATAAAAATATCATGGTATCACGGTATTGTGATTACTGCTCTAAAATATACTCTTTTTAAATGTCTGAGTAAAAAAACAAGAACTCCCTTTTGAGCACAATATATTTTATTTTGAGAAACATTTAAAATATTTTGGAAGATAAACATGTCAGGCTAAATGTGTGAGACTGAGCCAGAAGAGAGAACAATGTCAAATTTACTGTCCCACCCCATAGACAATACAATACAATACAATGCTGTTTTTTGTAACTTAATTCAAAGATGATATAATATATATATATTTTTTAAATATTAAGATATTAAAAATTGTTAGGCCCTGTTTCATAGACAGGGCTTAGACTAGCCACAGAGCAAAAATTCCAGTAATAATTATACAGTGTGATTTTTTTTGTGCGTGTTGTTCAGTGTTAAAACCGAAGTACATTTTAATCCACGAGTGTGAAAGAGTGTGCGTATATTTAAGAGTTTTTTTTTTTGTGTGAAACTTTTAACACAATATGCAGTGTATTTCCAACTAGTGATGGGAAGTTACTCAAACCGATTCTTTCAGATAAACAGTGATCAAACCAGTATGTTTTACTTAAACTTGAAACATGTCTTGTTGCATTTAAAAATGCAAAGAGTAGAAAGTATTGAAATTATTTCTGAAAAGATTAATGAACAGTTGATAAATTAAAACTATTTTCAACAGATTTATTACTGTTACTATTACTGTTATCTGTCACACACACACACACACCAATTGATAACATGGGAAAAAGGTAATATATTAACACTTTGAAGGGTAACACACACTCCAGTTCGATGTAAGAATAAACTCTTACTGTGTTAAAATGAACTCTGAGAGTAATGTACAAATTTTACACTTTATAAAGTGTTATTTTACCTTCAAAATGGAGGGAGTCATATGTACATCCAAGGAGTGTTAGGTTAAACTCAAACTGAGTTAAATGTACACGGATTGTTTGCTGTGCAGGATTAGGCCATAGTTCAATTAGGACATTTAAGTAATTTTTATGAACATGCTTTAAAAAAAACATTACTGGTGTGCATCTTGAGACAAAACAAAGGCACTGATATATATATATATATATATATATATATATATTTAAAAATCAATCAGTGCAATTATATTTTAGTTGAAACAGCTCAGACTAACATTTTAGTCTAGGACTAGACTTAAGCCTTGTCTGTAAAACTGGGGGTAAAGGTATTAAGTATCGTGCTGCCCTGTCACTGGGCCCATAAATTGCCAGGGTCCTACAGTATGTTGGGCTGTGTGAATAATCGAAAAGCAAATTGAAATCTTGCAATTAGCTAATCGTAAGCGGCTGCGATATGAATGTACATATTATTTAATTTCCCCCATTCATAGCAAATGCGTGACTGCCATCTGCGTGTGATAGTCTTACTAGCCAATTGAGTGAGCACACTTTCGTTCTGCCCAATCAGATTGTGCAAACGAACTATGCGGAATGCCCAAAATAAAAAAACAAACAAACAGGAAAGCGCAGACAAGTGGGATGATGGTATTTGCTGCTACAGAAGCATTAATAGACAAATTAATATCAAAGAAAAACAAGACATCGATAATAGGGGAATATTTTGGTTTCAAAGTCACAGACACAGAACAAAAACAAGTGATTTGTAAGAATTGTTGCCACAGCACAAGGAAATACAACCAGCACCTAAAAAAGCACCACAGGTGGCTACAAGAGGAGTGTCTTGCTAAAAAGTCAACTGAAAGTTTTGTCAGTGACACTCAAGCTAGTAGCAAGCAACAGCAAAGTACAATTTCAGAGTTGCTTCAGCCATGTTAGTTTATCTCCCTAATTTGAGTTCAACTTGTGTAAAAAAAGGCAAGATCGTTTTATTTGTTTATTTGAGTTATTTGAGTGTTTCATTTCTCAATATTTAAAAACAAATTTTAATAAATGTAGGAGTTAGTTAATATCTTTTCAGTTCCTTTTTTTAACACTCACTGCATTTTAGCAGTAAGAAGCTACAATACAGATTGAGTTGAGGCTTAACTACAAAATAAATTCGCAGATCAAATCGTAATTGCAATATGTCAATAAAATTGCAATTAGATATTTTCCCCAAATCGCACAGCGCTAGTCCTTTGCACTTGGTCCCCCTTTTAACCCCACTTGCTACGCCCCCGATAGTGATAGCGGGTCACCACTCAGCACTCTTCACCGCTGTTCACTGGAGCATTTCGAAGCCATGTAGGATCCATCAGCGAATCACTCTTATGTCGATCAGCTGATTGACACAACTTTGAAACTCTCCAGTGTCCATGTATCGGTGTTTGTACTTGGTGAACGGTAACGAATTGATGAACTTCACGGCCAATCACAGTCATTACTAGGGATGCAACGGTTCTCTGTAAAAAAAAAACATATCGTCCCTTTGTCCTCCCACAGTTCGGTGCGCCCTGTTATCCACAGTTCAGAATATCCATTATTAATATTGTTTTTTTTTTTATAAAAACAACTGCACCAAAACAGTTCCACCTTTGTACGCTTCCGATTACCTTTCACGATCATTGCACACGCGAAGACCTATCCAGTCACCTCTTGGTATGTAAATCTGTTGTTGACATCACGTTTCCTCACGTGTTGGTGTGCCTGTGGAGTTTGTGTGTTTCAGCATGGCAAGTGAAAGAGATAAAGCGCAAATGCGCAGGTGAAGCCAAATCACAGCGCATTGCTGTGTGTTTTAACAGACACTCAATATATATTCAGACAGACACAAAAACATAACGAATGCGGAATGTTTTTTGTTGTTGTTGCAAAGATAGCCTAGATCAGTGGTCACTAACTGGCTAACTCAAGGTCTGTGTCCAGACCAGAAGCGTCCATACAGACGTAGACATACAGCAGGTCTGTTACTTCAATCCTGCTTCTTCTGGGTGTTCTTCCAAACCCAATCGCTCCAGCTATTCACTGTCTGCTAAGAACAGTTTTCTTCTCGACTGACTAAAGTGTTGTTCCGTGCTAAGTGAAACGGAACTCTCAGGAATCATAATAAAATAATGTAGAAATCATAAATAAAAATGCGTCATTGTCTTGGTAATGCAAGCATAATGTAAACAAAAGCAGTCAATACTTTATAAGTGCCCAATTATTAAGATGTTGACAATTATTATCTGCATAATTGGTCGAGACTGTTGAGTCGAGATGTAAAATTGAAAAAGTGGAAATTTAAGCTTATTTTCTTAATTTATTTGAACATACAATTTGCCCTACTTTTATTTAATGCGAGAACATACAAATCTACAGTCCTATGTGTGAAGCTGTTGCATTAGGTGTTTGTTACCCAATAAATGTTTATTGTTCTTTGAATTGTTCTGTAGGCATTTTTTCTAACCATAGCACAAACTATAAACTAAAACTCTAAACTATACCGTACCGAAACCGTGACCTTAAAACCATGATACATACCGAACCCTGAGTAGATTGAACCATTGCACCCCTAGTCATTACTGTTGAGCATGTGAACACAACGTTTTTAAAATAACAGTAGCAATTGATGCCGAACTTGATATTTTGACAATCCTAATTAAAATGCTGATGACTATTAAATGTGTCAAAGCTGTCTTGTGAAATGGGTCCATGATAATGTTCTATCAAAAGGCTCTATTAATACTGTGCAGACTCCCCCAAGTGCACGCATCAAGAACAATGGGGGTGTAATGTTCCTCACATCAATGACATTTAGGACTACATACAAAATGTTAAATAAGAACAAGTTACAGATCTCTCAAGAAAACGGCCAATTTAATCAATCATCAGATCTGTCAACATAAAGCTCATAATAAATGTGCTGAAATTGTGACATATTTGGAAGAGAATTTCAGCAATTCTTTCCCTATTTCCCATTTGGTTTCACATATCTTATCAGATTCACATCACAATTTTAAAATCTCTATATGTAAAGAATATATCACAGGAAAATAATAATCAAAATCCCGATCTGTATAACAGAACAGTCGTTACGGGGCATGTCTGGACTTGTCCCGTCTGTATGATAGGTATATGATGCTGTTGAGGTAACAGAACACTGTTAACACAAACAAATAACAAATGAGCTTACTATTAGGTCAGTGAGAAACATCCTGATGCTGCATTTTGAAGCAGTGATTGCAAGCGAAAAGCGTCCTTTAAAATGTTCCCACAACTTCGGCAACCTCTTCTTCAACCTTCTTCTTCGAGTTTAACGGTAGCTGACATCCAGAAGTTGCATTACTGCCATCTGCTGTTTTCACTTAAGCTGTTTTCACTTTCGTTCTCGTCCTTCAAGTCCAGTTTTTAAATCACGAAATGCAAATGATCTTCCTTGACCTCCACTTAAACATTCCTTTTTATTTTTTAGTCTATATATTATGCCTATTTTAATTGATTGACTTTTTACTGATATTTTAACTTCTGTATCTCACATACATTTACTCATTTTCTTTTCAGCTTAGTGCCTTAATCAAGGGTCGCCACAGTGGAATGAACCGCCATCTGCGTAAAACATGCAGTTGGTGGTTCATTCCACTGTGGTGACCCCAGATTAATAAAGGGACTAAGCCAAAAAGAAAATGAATAAATAAATCTCATCTACAGTTAGTCAAAATTATTCGCCCTCCTGTGATTTTTTTTTCTTTTTTTAAATGTTTCCCAAATTCTATTTAAGAGAACAAGTAATTTTTCCACAGTATTTGCTAAAATATTTTTTTCTTCTGGAGAAAGTCTTATTTGTTTTATTTTGGCTAAAATAAAAGCAGTTTTTTTAATGTAAAAAATTAAGGTCAATATAATTAGACCCCTTAATCAATATATTTTTATTGTCTACAGAGCAAACCATTATTAAAAAAACATAAATACCCTAACTTTTCTAGTTAACCTGATTAATCTAGCTAAGCCTTTAAACATCATTTTAAGCTGAATATTAGTATCTTGAAAAATATCTAGTAAAATATTATGTGGGCGACACGGTGGCCCAGTGGTTAGCACTGTTGCCTCACAGCAAGAAGGTTGCTGGTTCGAGTCTCGGCAGGGTCAGTTGGCATTTCTGTGTGGAGTTTGCATGTTCTCCCTGTGTTTGCGTGGGTTTCCTTTGGGTGCTCCGTTTTTCCCCCACAGTCCAAAGCCATGCACTATAGGTGAATTGAATAAACTAAACTGGCCGTAGTGTATGTGTGTGAATGAGATTGTATGGGTGTTTCCCAGTACTGGGTTGCAGCTGGAATTGTATCTGCTGGGTAAAACATATGCTGGATTGAAGTTAGTGGTTCATTCCACTGTGGCAACCCCTGATGAATAGAGACTAACCCAAAAGAAAATAAATTAATGAAAATTTTATGTGCTGTCATCATGTCAAAGAAAAAAAAATGTTATTAAAACTATTATGTTAAGAAATGTGTTTAAATTTTTTTTTCCATTAAACAGAAATTCGGGAAAGATATAAAGGGGGGATAATAATTCAGGAGCGCTAATAGTTCTGACGTCAGTTGTATATTTCTCAAATGCTTTAAAGTGTTTAACTGTTTCTTCATACTGACATCCATCACATAGTCCAGCTGGATGCTTTCCTAGTACATAGAGTCTTATTTAGTTTACTATGTCCAATCCTCAATCTGCTGATGATGACTTCTCTCCTTTTAATTCCTTTCTTCCAATATAAAGTTGGTATGGAAAGGATCAAATATAAATAGGCAATGGGTGGTAATGCAGTCATATTTAGAGCAAAGAAAGTAAGTTCTGCACCGCCTGCCTGTAAGAAAGAACATCCATAGAGAGTAAAAAAAAAGTTTTAATTTCCTAAACATTTACACAACGCCCTAAACTTTGCTTCAGTTTGATAAATTGCATTACACTAATGTTGGGTACTACAATAATACAGCAGGTTTGAATGCCAATATACTACCTGACAAAAGTCTTGTCGTTGATCCCAGTTGTAAGAGCAACAAATAATAACTTGACTTCTAGTTAACCATTAACCATTTGAAGGGCAAATTCTTCAGCAGGATGGCACTTTTTCTCATACTTCAGCCTCCACAACAAAATTCCTGAAAGCAAAAAAGTTCAAGGTGCTCCCAAATTGGCCAGCCCAGTCACCAGACATGAACATTATTGAGCATGTCTGGGATAAAATGGAGGAGGCATTGAAGATGAATCCAAAGTATCTTGATGAACTCTGGGAGTCCTGCAAGAACGATTTCTTCGCCATTCCAGATGACTTTATTAATAAGTGATTTGAGTCATTGCAGAGATGTATGGATGCAGTCCTCCAAGCTCATGGGAGTCATACACAATATTAATTCTTTTTCCACTTCACCATGACTTTATATTCTATACTGTACACTATTTCTGTTAAGTGACAAGACTTTTGCCTAAGCCAAGTCAGACCTTACTGTCCTAATTAAACAATTAAAATGATTTAGAGATGATCATGTTTTATTTTGGTAAAATAAGTGTAATCTAGAGGCTTTTGCCTTTCATATAAGCTACTTCTGATACCAAATGATCAACTAAAAGTCAAGTTATTATTTGTTGTTCTTAGACATTGGATAGGCAACAAGAATTTTGTCAGGTAGTGTATGTGTGAAGTAATGTGCTTAAAATAATGACAGTGTATTAAAAATAAAAAGTATAAATTGCAAATTATTGGTGCTCTTTTTAAATTACTGTTGTTTATGTTATGTTTAAATATGTAGACAGACACACACACACACACACACACACACACACACACACACACACACACA
>CAIGQZ010032594.1:7072092-7083477 GCA_903798205.1 Danio tinwini
TGTGTGTGTGTGTGTGTGTGTGTGTGTGTGTGTGTGTGTGTGTGTGTATGAAAAGGAGAGTCAAACTGTCGAAGAATGCATCACACACAGATGAAGAGACTGCGTGTCGTCAGTACATGGTCTTGTTAGATCAGACACTGAACTATTTTTAAAAATGCTTCAAATGTTCATTTTGTTGTGTTTGGGCTTCAAGACAGGTAAGTTAATAACTCTTTTTTTTATGTTTTTTTTTTTTACTTTATTTCTTGCTATAAACTAAACTGCTTCTTTTCACTTTACATAGACAATCTTAACTGACTCTTCATTACATTTAAAACATTGAATTGACACAAAAGATAAAACAGTTCTACAAAGAACCTAAAATGTCTTTATATAGCAGCACCAAAAAAAATCATGCTTTCAGACCTTTTATTTTAAGAGCACATTTACAAAATAAAGGGATTTTTACCAATTACTCATATTAGTAATTAGACTTGTGGAGCTGAGCATCGATGGATTTGCTCTTCAGTGTTTGGAGTTTCAGCAGTGAAAATTAAACCACACTGAATTGAACTAAACCAAACTTCAACTCTGACAACTAGACTGACACACTTTCAATTTCAATTTACTAGAACTTCTATGTTAAGCTGCTTTGACAAAATCTACATTGTAAAAGTGCTATAGAAATAAAGATGAATTGAATTAAATTATATCCAGTATGTCGCCTTTAGTTTTCTGTTGCGTCTCTGCTGGTATTACTCATTTCATATTTAATTTGGCGCAGTATTGTCCGTCATGTGGGATTGTTTTGTTTTTTGTGACGCTGGGAGTTCCATCACACATAGGGAATTTAGAATGTTCAGAATTTAGAATGTAAGCAAATTTAAAATGAACACTCCAGAGAGACAGTAGAGAGATTCTAAACTGTGTAAAGCAATAGTCAACAAATCTGACCCTGTCCTTGTTCTCCAGGTGTGTTTGGTTCCAGCAGGATTGAAAAGCAGTCATTCTCAGTGACAGAGGGAGATTCTGTCACTCTACACACTGGTGTTACTGAAATACGCGCTGGTGAATTAACATGGCATTTTGTAGCTGATAACTCTCTAATAGCTCTAATAAACAGAGCTTATCAGGCCTTCTCCACAATGGATGGTCCTGATGGGAGATTCAGAAACAGACTGAAGCTGAGCAATCAAACTGGATCTCTGACCATCACGAACATCAGATCTGAACATGCTGGAGTTTATGAAGTGCAGATATTTTCAGATAATACATCATCAAAAAGATTTAGAGTTACAGTCTATGGTGAGTACAGATTGTTTGTCTTGTCCTTCAAAATTCAATTGTACCTGTTTACTGGAAAGTAATATTCCCAGTTCATCGCTTACAACACCGTTGCCTTGATATTTTAACAGCTTTTGGAAGACACTAATATTTATTTTTTTCATCCATTTTTTCTATTTTTATCAAGAACTAGTATTTATTGATTAGCTGCTAGGGCTTATTGTTTAGATTCTAGTGCTTTTTACAATAGATACTACACTCAAAATAATAGCTAAAAGGGGTCCCCTTTGGCAAGGACCAACAGATTTAAATTTTTATTTGTTTCTTGTGCCATTAATTTGCTGAATTTTATTGGGAAGAGCTAGCCACTGTTTGTAGTACTATTAATGTTCTTTGATGTTTGTCTTAAGTGTGTGTTAAGATACATATGTTGGAAATCTATTACGCTGCAGAACAAATCGCCCCAAATATGGGACAAAGTTTACAGTAACAGAAACACTTTTCTTGAGATTTTTGGGGATAACTTCATCATTGTTTTATGTGCAATCCAAATTAAATTGAATGACTAAATGAACGACATGAAATAATTATTTGGAACCCTACATTTTGTAGTGTACACGGACAAAAAAAAGTCACAACTACAAATGTTTTAATGTTACTTTAACTTATTTTTGACTACAATATGGTTAATAACAATAATTTTGCAATATATTGTGAAGCCCTAATAAAAAAAAATGTAAAAAAATGTTTTATTGTTTATCCAAATTCAGAGTAAATAAATGCTTTAAACAAGTTAAATTGCAAAAGGATGACAAAGTAAAACAAAGTTAATAAAAAATACAACTGAATTGTATTAGCTATTCCATAAGCTCCATTTAAACTCCATTTATAGAACGTTCATGACTTTCTTAATGTGTTATTATTCTATTTCTAGGAAATTGACATCAATTAAGACTAAAAGATGTTTTTGCAGTTTTAATTATATTTACTTTAGGTATGCATATTTTTAGTCTGTTTGATTGATATAAGTTGAGATTACCTGAAAATTTTATTTGATCTAACTAAAAATTTTCACGGTGTAGTATTTTTCTGGATTGCAACTGCGTACTTTTATATTAAGACTAGTCAGAATGGCCACAGAAAATTTTAAAATTAACAGTTACATTTGAAATACTGTTAATAGAATCTACTAAATGTGTACTATTATCTTTTGAATTGAAATAGCAGCTAATAAGTATGTGCTTATTTTCTATTAAATATTTAATAAGTATTAGAATTATAAATAATGAATAAATACCGGTACTAAGTAATAAGAATTGGTATTAAGTATTCGATGCGGAATCTGGATTTGTTTTTGCGCATCATTGAGTATTTATTTACTTGTGCAAATGTGTAAAAACGTATTTGTTCATTTTTATATTAACGTCAGGGATATTATTGAAAAAATATGGACATGTTGATATGATTCATGTACAGTACAGTTTGTAAAGTAATATTTTCTGTGGTTCTTTTCGTATTTAGCATTTTACTTTTTGTTTACCAAACAAGTGGTTCCAATTGGATTGGCGTTGTAAACCTTAAATGAAGTTTAAAAGATAAATTATTTTACTTAACGTTTAAAGTTTTTAGTTACTATAATCTCAAACTGGTTCTGCATAATAATGCAGGATTTTGCACAAAATTATGTGCAGGAAATATAAAAAAAAATGTTCGCTAATTCTGTCTGGCCATGGAAAATATTGTGCTAGTTTATTGTAAAAAAAAAAATTACTAGTATCTTATAAATAAAGTACTATAGTAACAAATGGAATTTACATACAATCTAAGAGAAAATAGTTGATATCTCTGTGACGGACCTTCAAAATCCAAAAAGTCAGTAGTTGGGTGTTGCTAATGAAGTTAACTACTGCGATCCAAAGAATAAAAATAGATTGTAATAAGTGTGACCGTAGACCATAAAATCAGTTGTAAGGGTCAGTTTTGGAAAACTGAGATTTATACATCATCTGGAAGCCAAATAAATAAGCTTTCCATTGATTGACATTTTTTTGTTTGTGATACAACTATTTGAATATCTAGAATCTGAGAGTTTATGAAGATTGAAATATTAGGAAAGATCACCCTTAAATAAGTCTTAAGTTCTTAGTGCATATTACTATAAATAAATAAAAAAATAATAATTAACAGAAGGAAATTTACAAAATGTTTTCATGAAACATCACCTTTAAATAATATTCTTATGATTTTTCCCATAAAAGAAAAAAAAATCTATCATTTTTGACTCATAAGATATATTGTTGGTTATTGTCAAAAATATGACTGTTCAACCTATGACTGTTTTCTTAGTCCAATGTCACAATAAGTACTAGTATCTAATCAATAAATAAATAAAAAAAAATATTAGTACCTATGCCTACACAGAATCTGAATGCGCATAAATCTGTCTGACCCATTCATATTTATTTACTTATTAGATACATTACTACATTTTTATATTAATTTTAACAATATTATTGACTAATAACGCAAATGTTTTTAGGATTCATTTACAAATCAGTTTGTAAAGTCTTATTTTCTGTCTTTTAGTAGATTTATTACATGAGAGACTTGCTTTGTTTACCAAACAAGTGAATCTAAAATCATTCTGCAAAATTCTGCGCAGATTCTGTCTGGCCATAATGAATACGCAATAAATTAAAATGATAAGCATTTGTATTTAAATAATAAGTTGTGCTTAATGAGAAAGATACTAGTATCTAAATAGTAACATGAAATAGATGCTAGTTTGTTTTATAAATTAAACGTTAAAATGCATCAAGTTATATTAAATCTTTATTTGTGTTTACATTCTTAAGGGTTAGGCCAGCATTGTCCCACATGTAGGATTGTCATTTCTGTGTCCTTGGGAGTTCTGTACCACACATGGAATACAGAAATGTACAGAATTATAAATGTAACTGACAGAAATTCAAATCAAAAGTTGGCCCTTCTTATTGATAAACGCAAATATGATTTGGCATGGACCTCAATTATTATGTAAAGTCTGATTACATTTACATTATTTGAGCTTTAAAGCTAATTAAAACTATTTACATTTTTTAGGGATTTAGGTTTTCACTATAAAAAAATATGTCAATTTACAGTTTTCTGTATTTTGTGATTGCTGTTTGTGATACAACTTTTAATGTTAAAAGGTTTAAAATAAGTGACTTTTATTGGCATTTTTAATAGTTTGGATATATTTCCTGGGTTGATGTTATAAATTACAGCCTTAAAACCTGGTAATGAACTACAGTACTTTTTCTGTTATTTTACAGACTTAATATTATACATTAGGGCTGCAAAATACTAGAAAATTCTGACATTGCGATATTTTGTTTTTCAGCAAAAAATAGTGCGGTATGAACACAGTGAATAACTCTATTTGGAAAGTGTTCATTAATTCAGATTGATTAAATAAGGAGATTGAATCATGCATAAAAATAATAAATTAGAAGCAAAGTTGCTTTATATTTTTTTCAAATTGCATTCAAGTACAGAAATCGGAAAAATCAAGCGTGAAAAAGCCCTGCATCGTCTTCATTGTATAAGTAATAAAATAAAATGCATCTCCGTCCAGTAGCCAGCCTTTTAAATGGGGTGGTTCCTTTTTTTTCTCAAAAAGTGGACCTTTTTGCAGTTATACGCCTTATTTTTTATTTGACTATGAGGTTTAAATACTGCATTTTAGTGACATTTTAAGCACTATTTTTAGCTGGATTAGCTTGTCGGATGGTCGTCACAAACACAATTTTTGAAGTAGCAAAAATATTTCCTAAAGATTTATAATGAAGAAATGTGAAATAATACAGATTTTTTAAATACATATCACATATAATTAGAAAATATAAGAAACTGTTAAAGTTTAAAAATTTTAAACCGTATTCTATTGTCATTTATAAGGCAAATAACAAACTGACCAGCACATTCAACTGTCCTCAGGCAGAATTTGGCCATTTGAATAAAAAGAAATGTAGTAAAACAATAATAATAATAAGAAGAATAAAAGCTTCACTTCGCTCTCTTTTGTAAAAAAGTTTGAAAATTCTTTAAAAAACAATATTAGGCAAAATAGTATTCAAATTAATTTCAATATGGGCCGCTTTTGGTGACATTTTTTACATCTTTTTATTGCTTTTTTTTTTTCTTCTCAAGAACAGGCTCCAAGATTTAGAAAAAAGTTACCTGTAAAATGTTTTCTCTGTTTAAAAACAATACAGTAGCGAAAGATGATGCCACTTACAACAGAATATTTGTTAAGATTGGCCAAAACTGATTAGCTGAAGTCACACCGAAGCGACAGCCAACAGAGGGTTCTGCTTGGTCTTAGAGCCTTTTTCGATGGATTATTTTAACTATTTATGATGGCATAGCAGTCAATATTGCACAAATGAGCTTATGTATGGGACAAATTCTGGACCTTTGTCGGTGAGGGATGGATGGCTTTTCTGAACCACCTGAACACCCCCCTGGCTACAGGCCTGTATCTTCATTAAACTTGTGATGAACTTTCTTGAAATGTTCATACAGTCACAGGCCGATAAGGGCAGACTCAACTCAACATTGCATATCTTGCTATGTTGCCTATGCGCACATTGCGATATCGATGCTGAAACCATTTATTGTGCAACCCTACTATACATATTATTTCTTATGTAATATATTGTTTCAAGGGCGACATGGTGACTCAGTGGTTAGCACTGTCACCTCACAGCAAGGTCACTGGTTCAAGTCCCGGCTGGGTCAGTTGGCATTTCTGTGTGGAGTTTGCATGTTTTTGCTATGTTCATGTGAGTTTCCTCCGGGTGCTCCGGTTTCCCCCACAGTCCAAAGACATGTGCTACTTATGAATTGAATAAACTTAATTGTTTGTAGTGTATGTGTGTGAATGAGTGTGTATGGGTGTTTCCCAGTGATGGGTTGCAGCTGGAAGGACATCCTGTGTGAAACATATGCTGGATAAGTTGGCGGTTCATTCCACTGTGGAGACCTCTGATTAATAAAGGGACTAAGCTGAAAAGAAAATGAATGAATGAATGAATATTGTTTCAAAACTACTTAAAAACTGTCAACAAAAGTCACTCAAACTCGACATCAAAACTCAGAGCAGGGATCAAGGTCCCATAATTGAATTCATAACTAACGTTGCTGCTGTAATATTTATTCTCATTGTAGTTTGAATTGATCAAACCGGATTAGACTGTTCATATCAGTTAATGTTGCTGTTTATTATCTTTTATTTTCCAGCTCGCCTGCCTGTTCCTGTCATCATCAGAAACGTTTCCCAGTGTTCTTCCTCCTCATCTTCATCAGTGCAGTATAATTGTTCAGTGGTGTGTTCAGTGGTGAATGTGAGTGCTGTGAGTCTCTCCTGGTATAAAGGAAACAGTTTATTGTCCAGCATCAGTGTGTCTGATTTCAGCATCAATCTCTCTCTACCTCTGGAGGTGGAATATCAGGATAAAAACACCTACAGTTGCGTGATCAACAACATCAACAGCAACCAGACCACATATCTGGACATAAACACACTCTGTCAGGCATGCCCAGGTATGCTTCACCAATAATCAAGCCTATATTATCAGATTCAATCAGACTAATGGTTATGTTCATCACAGATGATCTACCTGTATTTAACATCGCGTTCCTCTGCGCTGCTGCATCTCTGCTGATTGTAGTCATCATCGTGATGTGCTGCAAGAAATGGAGAAAAACGGGTCAAGAGAGCAAGCGTTCAGCGAAGTGTGAACCTAAAACACGAAAAGTGGTGAGATCATTGATAAAGGTGTTGCAGGACGTGTTGCAGACGGTTTGTGTAATTGAAGTTTGCTGATTGAAGTTGTGTGTGAAATGTACATCAGACGGTCAATGAACAGACATTGGTTTTTCGGCCCAACTGTCATCCTTATTACAGCAGGCCTAGTTCGGGGGCAGATGAAAGGAGCTATATGTGTTTAAAATTCCATTCAAACGTCGAGTTTGCACTTTACTTTAAATACTAAGTTTTTTCCATTTCACAAACCTATTTTTTTTTTTATTTTAAGTGAAGTCACTTATTTCTATAGCACAAAGCTGCAAGGAAATTATGAAGTCAGTAGTGGTAGAAAATTAGAGCACTTTTAGTGGAAGATGCATTTATAATACACTCAGCAGCCACTTTATTAGGTATACCTTACTAGTATCGGGTTGGACCTCATTTTGTCATCAGAACTGCCTTAATCCTTCATGGCATAGATTTAACAAGGTACTGGAAATATTCCTTAGAGATTTTGGTCCATATTGACATGATAGCATTACACAGTTGCTGCAGATTTGTCGGCTCCATGATGCGAATCTCCCGTATCACCACAGTACAGTGAACTCATTGTCATATTCAAGAAACCAGTCTGAGATGATTCGAGCTTTATGACATGGAGCGTTATCCCGCTGGAAGTAGCCATCAGAAGATGGGTACACTGTGGTCATAAAGGGATGGACATGCTCAGCAACAATACTCATGTAGGCTGTGGCGTTAACACGATGCTCAATGGATACTAATGGGCACAAAGTGTGCCAAGAAAATATCCCCCACACCATTACACCACCAACACCAGCCTGAACCGTTGATACATGGCAAGATGGATCCATGCTTTCATGTTGTTGACGCCAAATTCTGACCCTACCATCCGAATGTTGCAGCAGAAATTGAGACTCAGACCAGGCAATGTTAGTCCAATCTTCTATTGTGCAGTTTTGGTGAGCCTGTGCGAATTGTAGCCTCAGTTTCCTGTTCTTAGCTGACAGGAGTGGCACCCGGTGTGGTCTGCTTGCTTTAGCCCATCTGCCCCAAGGTTGGACATATTGTGTATTCAGAGATGCTCTTCTGCAGTCCTCGGTTGTAAAGAGTGGTTATTTGAGTTACTGTTGCCCTCTAACAGCTGGAATCAGTCTGGCCATTCTCCTCTGACCTCTGGCATCAACAAGGTATTTGCGCCCACAAAACTGCAGATGACTTGATATTTTGTCTTTTTTAGGACCATTCTCTGTAAACCCTAGAGATGGTTGTGCGTGGAAATACCAGTAGATCAGCCCGCCTGTCACTAACAACTAAGCGACATCTAGAGTCACTTAAATCACCTTTCTTCCACATTCTGATGCTCAATTTAAACTGTAGCAGATCGTCTTGACCCTGTCTACATGACTAAATGCATTGAGTTGCTGCTATGTGATCGGCTGACTCGAAATTTGCATTAAGGAGCAGATGGACAGGTGTACCTAAGAAAGTGGCCAGCGAGTGTATATTAAATATATTTTTTAGACCCAAGAAAATATTATTATTGATAATTTATTATGCTATTATACATTAAGAGTTTTAGGGAACTGTTTAGGAAACCAGTAATAAAAAAATCCAGTGTTCTATATTTTAACCTTTTCACCTGTTTATCTTTTCAAAGTCTTTTCCATAGTGACGCGATAAGTTTAAATTAAGAAAAGTGCCCAACTTTATATCCAAGTTTGAAATTCTAGCTACATTCTTTACATTCTAATTCCAATATGTGGGATGAAACGCCCAGCAGCACAGAAACAGCAATCCCACATAAGGGACCATATACTGCTCAAAAGATTAATATATAAGAGAGCCTAGTTTGTAATTCATTCATGCATTTTCCTTCAGCTTAATCCCTTATTTATCAGGGGTCACCACAGCAGAATAAACCGCCTAGCTTAGCTTGTAAAAACAAAAAAAAGAAAATCTTACAGCTACATTGTAAATCCTGCTTAAAATTTGGATGCTGAAACATAGGTGTCTTTATATTCGTGCGATTTTGTTGATGTCACTAACAAATGTCTTTTTTTTTTTTTTGGAATCTTTTCATAAAAGATTGTTGAGGACTGAGTAAAATAAAAGCAAAACATTGTGCAAGCAAGACTTTGGTTTAATATTAAATAATTCAGGATAGGCAAATTCCAAATAGGTAACCATGGTTACTACTGTCTGTCAGTCATCTCAGTTCCAAAAGTGAGTTGCGAGTCAGAATTTTGGAAAATGTGTTTTGTTTAGATTTTTTTTTAAACCTGGCCTGCTTTTAGCCCCAACAATTATTATTATTATTATTTTTATGGAAATGGTGGTGCATTGATGATGACACAAGTGTTAATACTCTTTATAGCTGAGAAGACAATATTTTGTCTTGTTTTTTTTCCATATAAAAATCCCTATAAATACACTTCCAGAAGTGCAAAATAAGCTCAATTTTACAGTATTCCCCTTTACTATCCAGAATAAAAGTGAACATCACAATTGAGTGAAGGGAAGTGGAAACTAATTATTGTGATCCAACATTTGTCTTGCATTTTAGGATATAAAGATAAACATTTAATGAAAAGAGCAATCTACTTACCTCTGAGACTGTTATGAATATATATGGCCTTGTTATTTTTATAGTGAGTATTATTGCTTATTACTGATCGCTGTTGTTGATATATTTAACATTATATAATCAGTGAAGTACAAAAAAGTTCAAGAAAGTATTATTCCACAACACAATAGCAAAATATTTGTACATTTTCTTATATTAATCAGCGTCTAGCACACCTTCCTAGGGAATGTCTATCCTTTTGTTAGGAAGGTGTGCTAGCTAGACACTGATCAATGTAAAAAAAAATACAGATATTTATATATCATGTTATGAACTATAAGACATTGCAATACTTGATATTCAGACAGACTAAAGCCTATAAAAGAGTTCTAGAGTTCAGATGCAAAAACCTCTAGGCGCCATCTGAAATGTCATGAAATGAACATTTTTCTCAACCTCCTTTGTTTATATTGAGTTATTCCACTTTAAAGGCCACAAAAAAGGACTTCTTCCTTGTTTAAGTTCAGTAATATAACTTTTACGACACAGGAGCCTGATAACGCAATACATTTTTTTTTCTCATAACTTCATAATGTATAAGTTTTTAATATTTTTTTAACATGTAACGTCCCCTTGTAGCACAGTAAAGCTCAAAGTGTCGTCTTTCCAATGATATCCAGTTTGTGTTTGTAGCTTACTGGAGTCAGGAACTGTTACTATTTAATGTTAGGTAGGTGTAAATCCCCAAAATTGAGTGCAAGCTATAAATAAACGTGAAAACAATACTTGCTCTTGTACCCATTTTGCGGGGTGTCTCTTAAATAGCACCTGTTTTATATACACTTCACTGTTGATTGGGCTGACATTGTTTGGCACACCCACCAAACAAGAGAAAACGCATCTCAAACCCTCCTTCACATCATTTCCAGGAAACGTGTCTTTCAACCCGGTAACTTTAGCAAAACGCTGCATTTTTCAGTTCACGAATCTGGTTACAATTCCAGTACACGCTACTAAACCCTCTGTAGCACTTAAAGGTAAACAACTTACAACCGAATTAAATATGAACTGTTACAGTGTCACATTAAAACAGACAGTAGTGTTAAATAGCACTGCTCTAATCCATCAGAACCTAACAGCGTTAACTTTTATCATTGTTCAGTCAAGATTGTGTCCAGTTATTGCTTCTATCACTTTCATTAAGCGTCAAAAGGTTAGTTGTCGCCTACATTTAAAAGTGTTGACTACAGTAATTTACCTGTGCTGGAGTCTGGTCTCGAGCTGAAGCTGATGTGCACTCTTAAAACCGTCGTTAGTTGTTTTGTCGACGCGTTTTATCAAGTGTTTGTTGCTTATGTGTCAAAGTCAACCATTCTCAGCTCCGAGGCTGCTGTGACGATTTTTAGATCTTACAATGTTTGATGAGTTAACGGTTGTATGACGAACTATGACTGATGTCATTTCCTTTTGCGTCTCCTCTGTAGCAGCAGTAGTTCTTCGAAAATAACTCAGTATTCAAGATTTGCACATTAAAAAAAATGAGTTATTTTGCTTCATGACATTCACCTGCTGCCCCAATCAACATCTGAAAAGGAGTGACGGTTTCTGTACTCTAGGTGGCATACAAATACCTTTTTTTTAAAGAAACTAATTATAGCAAAAAGACACAATCACCATCATTCTCAGGCAACAGGAAACTGCTTTTTACACACACACACACACACACACACACACACACACACAC
>CAIGQZ010032594.1:7103629-7119622 GCA_903798205.1 Danio tinwini
TATATATATATATTTATATTCACACAGTTGAAGTCAGAATTATTAGCCCCACTTTAAAATAGTTTTTCTTTTTTAAATATTTCCCAAATGATGTTGAACAGAGCAAGGAAATTTTCACAGTATGTCTGATAATATTTTTTTCTTCTGGAGAAAGTCTTATTTGTTTTATTTTGGCTAGAATAAAAGCAGTTAACATTTTTTTAAGAACCATTTAAAGGTCAATATTATTAGCCCCTTTAAGCTAATTATTTTTTCGATAGTCTACAGAACAAACCATTGGTTTACAATAACTTGCCTAATTACCCTAACTTGCCTGGTTCACTTAATTAACCGAGTTAAGCCTTTATATGTCACTTTATGCGGTTTAGAAGTATCTTGAAAAATATCTAGTCAAATATTATTTACTGTAATCATGACAAAGACAAAATAAATTAGAAATTTAGAAATTAGTTATTAGTTCATTTCTAATAAATTAGTTATTAGAAATGAGTTATTAAAACTATTATGTTTAGAAATGTGTTGAGAAAATCTCTCTGTTAAACAGAAAATGGGGAAAAAAAATAAACATGCCTTCTATTATTTTCTATTATCAGCAGTATTAACATTGTATATATTTATTTTTAAAAAACATAGATTCAAAGAGAACCACAGGTCAACAGGGAGTTTGCAAAAGACCAGCTTCTGCTGATTGAATATATAATATTAAATATCTACAATTCAAAAATACACAGACAAATGTAAAATACAGTAAAACACCCTAAATCCTGGTTTATACTTCAGGTCAAGTGATCGCTGTAACCCACGGCGCAAGCCTCACGCGTAGCCATGCATTTATACTTCTGCGCGCTGTTTCTGTTTTTTCTACAATACACTTCCAAAACGCTAGCTGGCAGTAGGTGTTTATGTTTCTCTGTGTCGAGTTTCTTCGCTGGTGTTTTGTTTTTTCTGAAAACTTCCTTAATGTACAAGTGGCTAAAATTTGCTCATTTTGAGGCGAGAACCGGCGGACGTGCAACAACTTTAATCATAAGGTAAACACAAAACAACAGTCTCCATCCGGAGCTCCTTCATGGGACTCCACACTTGTAAACACTCGCTGTATCGGGCGCGCGGCTTTCACCTCCGCCTACACTTGTCAGAGCTACCAAGCTGACCCATCACAGAGCTTGCACTATGCGTAGGCATTACATTTTTTGAAAGGTGCACGTCAACGACGCCGACAGCCACGGCGAGGGGCTATGCGTCCACGAGAAGGCTGCACCGTAGCATACGTCTGCGCTTGACGCAGAAGTATAAATCAGCCTTAAATCTGTTGAAACGCGTCAATCTGATTGCGGTTGAGTTTGCAACTGGATATTATTGGGAGATCGCTGACAGGAACAGTGAACAGCTCCGCCAGAGCGTCTGAAGCTCATATGCAAGTTTTTTTTACATTCTATGGCAGAAACACAGAGCCTCTCTAGATCCTCCTGTATGGTCGCGCGTCCGTTATAATAAAACAGTCACAGGACATTAATTTGGACAACTACGCGGATATATTAAATGGATACTTTCACTTTCACTTCACGCAGTTTGTGAATGAACAGACTTGCGTGTACTAGCTGCAGACGCGATGAGGCTGTTTTTGCGCTGAGTTTGAAGTAATTAATCAGAGAACAGGAGAAAGTGCGTTACTTTCATTATTTTAAAATAAAAATTTTTATGAAATTCAAAAATGATAGTATAATATGAAGAATTAATTTTAATGTCGTGGCCCACTGGTTGAGAATCCCTGCAATAGACCATTTTGAGATATATACACAATAACAATGGTCCCAATGCATTTCCTGTTTTACATTTTTAATTTCTATAGCTTCTGAGAATCCAAAAAGAGCCACATATTGATAAATAATGTTATGATAGCCATTTTAACGTGAAGTTATGATTGAATTGCCTCTTGTTACAGCTATAAAACAAGCAGGAAATGTTAATGGGCCAATGACATCACCACATTGAAATGGTCTATAGGCGCACCCAATTCTCAGGGAGGACTCAATTTCTCATGAATTTCCCAAACTGCAATAGCGATCTCTCTCTCTCTGTCTTGTGCACACTTTCACTCTCACTCTTTCTATGACTTCTGTGGGACTCTGTGAGGACAGTCTCTCTTGCGAAGTCTAGTCTGAGAGAATGTGTTGTCATTTGGTTTGTGATTGATGCTCTTGTCTAAAATCTTTTGAGATTGCAACGTGAAGGACCTCACGGGCATATTGCAGTGATCAACACGAGTTTGAATCTGAACTCTTGGTCAAGCGCCCCTTTGTCTGGTAATTTAGAACTGGCTCGAGGGCATCATGATAACACAGAGCCAATTGATTTGACTATTTTGACAAATAATCTGTGCGCAGATGTTCAGGAACTCTGTACCAAATGTGGTAAATGATTTAATCACCTAACAATAGGGCTTTACAGGGATTTTCAGCGGGAAAACTTAACTAACTGACTCTCAGCAGTCTGTCACCAGTCTGTCACCTCAAAACCCAGCCACTCACGAGCAAGTGAATCCCAAAGACGTCACTGAAGCGAGTCACCACCCAATCAGGAGCGCCGGACTGGCCTCGAGAAGCACGGCGCTCCAGATTGAGGGAAACTCAAGACTCAAGTAACGCAAACAAATGTTGTCTCTTGCTGATCTGGTACATATGATCTTAAGCAGCTTAACCAAATCTCTGCTTTTGTGGATTCTCACATGTTATTCTAAAACCTAGTAATAAGTACTAGAATTAATTTGGGATGGTTGCCAACTCATTTTGCATCCTCTGAACTGCCTCTGTGTGTGTGTGAATGTTTGTTGTTTGTTGTTTGCTTATTATGTGGTTAGTTTCATGTATCATAGTGTAGCTCAATAAATCTTTGTTCTCATTTTGTAAGAACTGTGTTCATGTTTATGTGCTTCTAAGTCATTGCCTCAAGCTGTAGATTTTGTTACGTTGCTTGTTAACCCAATACTGTTATGTTATTATCGTGGCCAAGGAAATATTATAAACAAGATTGGTAAAATGCGATGTCTTCTATTTGCTGGACAAATGGTAGATAAAGTGTGAATCTTTAATCTGATTTAGTCTGACTTAATTGAGTTGAATCAAGTGATTTGAATCTTCAAGATCCGATTCTTTGAAATAAGCTAATAAATCCCTGATCGATCTTTTAACGTAGGTTGATCCCCTACAAATGTCAATGTGTTTGTTTGTAAACTCACCCAGTTAACTGATACCAGAGAGTGATCCCAGAGGGTGATACCAGTGGGTGTAGAAACAAGCAAGTCGCGCAATATACATATACAGCACTCAGCTTCATTTTTGTATTTCATTAGGTTCAGAAGAGTGTGCTGTTTTGAGAGTTTGTGTGCGTTTTGTTTTTGAGTTAGAATAGTTTAAGACGTTTGATATGTTGATGTTTCTTTTCATGCTTTTCTTTTGATATTAATTTAGTTTGTTTAATACAGTTAGCATGTTTTGTTATATTTATTTCTTTAAATAAAGCACCTCTAACTACCACCTCTCCATCAGGTAAACTATTGTTATTTATTGCAAATATTTTTCTTTCAATGTGCAATATTTTTCACGAAGTATGGGCAATAATTCATCAAATGCAGTTATATTTGGTTTTCAGCTATTCTTTCTCCATCCATTGGTTACACACACTAAACTATGTGAAAAATGTTTCATAAAACAAAAAATGTTATGCCAAAATACCCTTAGTTTACTATTAACATCTAAAAGGACGTAACATGTAATTGGGGGCTCGTCCTGGATGTATTAAAATGATTAAAAAATCCTAATTTTGTCCCAGATAATAGTTTTATGTGTGCATGCTCGGATGGTGCAGAAAAATTGTGACAAAGTGAAACTAACTAATTGTTTTTAGTGATTTTTTCTATACTGTATACGAATACACACCTCTGAACGTCACACAAAAATAGCACTAAGTGAGTTTGTACAGTTTAAACATATGACTTACCAAATACAGCAACAATGAAGATCTTTTCACTGATGCTGTCGTTGCTGATGATCCGAAGACAAAAAACTCCAGAGTGTGTGTTTGTGATGTTCTTGATGGTCAGATTTCCAGTCTGATGATCCAGCTTCAGTCTGTTTCTGAATCTCTCATTGCCTTTATTACACTGAACATCTGTGCAGATTTCAGTGAAATCTCCAGTGATTTGAGCGATGCGGGTGTTGTTAAAATACCACCTGATCTTTTCTTGCTGGTTTGTTTCAACACCAGAGTGTAGAGTGACTGAATCTCCCTTCACTACAAACACAGGTTCTCCATGAGAACCAAAATGGAAAAAATCTGGAAAACAAACAGTCGATTAGAAGCCAAAGAAAACCGCACAACAGGAGAGTGCTTGTTTACATTCTACACATCATGAAGACTGAAGAGAAAAATACCTGGATTGACAATCAAACCAACAGCGAAAAACATTGATAGTCACTCATCAGACAAACATAACGATCTTAAATGAATAAGCATCATACAATTTATTAAAATATATTGCTTATTACTGAAAAAATTAATGATTCCACCATGTCATGTCATACAATTTCCTGTATACATAAGTTACAATTAAAACCCCAAATCAAAAAAAGTTGGAACAGAATAAAAAAAAAAATAAAAAAAAAAAAAGTGGACAAAAAATAAACAATATTTAATGTGTTCCATGTGATTTTTTTTTTTTGTTTTTTTTTTTCAAAACAAACATGCAGTACATTTTTGGTTCTTGCAACACAAAAAAAAAAAAGCTGAAACAGTAAAGCATTTACCACTTTTTAATGTTGCCATTTCTTTTTACAACACTTTAAAGACATTTAGGGACTGAAGATGACAAGTGATGAAGTGTTTCAGGTGTAATTTTGTCTCATTCTTCCTGCAAAAGTGTTAAGGCAACAGTTCTTCGTTGTCGCATTTTGCGCTTAAAAATGCATTACACACATTTTCTATTGAAGACAGGTCGGGACTGCAGGCAGGCCGGTCAAGTACCTCTATACACTTCCTCCGCAGCCAGGACTTTGTAATGTGTGCAGAATGTGGTTTTGCATTGTCTTGTTGAAATATGCATGGGCACCCATGGAAAAGAAGGCAGCATATTGTGTTTCAAAATCTTTTAAAAGCAATTATTGGTGCCATCACAGAATTGCAAGTTAACTTTGCCAAGGGCACTGACACAACCCAGCACCATGACAGACCCTAGCTTTTGGACTTGTTGCAGGTAACAGTCTGGATGATTCTTTTCTTTGTTGGTCTGGAGCACAAGTTGTCCATTTCTCCTAAAAAAAATCTGAAATATTGACCCCATTACACCTTTCCACTGTGTGATGGTCCATCCCAGATGCCTCCGAGCCCAGAGAAGTCGATGGCGCTTCTGGACACTGTTAACATAGGGCTTCCTTTTAGCACAGTACAGTTTTCTCTGGTACTTGACGAAACTTTGCCAAAGTAGTCCTGAGCCCATGTTGTGATATCGCTTATAGATGAATGAGGATTCTTGATGCAGTGCTGCCTGAGGGATCGGAGATCACAGTTGTTCAGCTTATGCTTGCGCCCTTGTCCTTTACACACTGAAACTCCTCCAGAAATTTCCTTCAGTCTTTTAATGATGTTCTGTTGAAGGTGAAATATCCAAGCGCCTTCCTACCATTCTCTGAGGAACATTGTTTTTAAACATTTCAATAATTTTCTCACATATTTCTTGGCAAACCGGCGATCCTCTGCCCATCTTTGCTCCTAAAGGACTAGACCTCTCTTGGATGCTGTTTTTGTTCCAAATCATAATTACAGTCGCCTGTTAACATCACCTGTTTTAAATCACATCATTTAACCAATTTACCTGATTACTAGACCTAAACATTATATTCAAACTAAATATTTAGTTCTGACATCATTAAAAAAAAAGAAAAAAAAAAGAAAAGTTATATAATAAAAAGCCAATGCACACAAAATGTCACACATGCTTTATAATAGCCTTGTTTAGTTAATAATTTTTTAGAGCTTTGGTGTTGCCTCCTTTTTTAATATTTTTGTACTTCTTTCAGTAATATGAATAATAATATTTTATAAATAATAAGAACTCACATAGCATTTGCAGCATGGGTCTCAAACTCAATTCCTTAAGGGCCGCAGTTCTGCACAGCTTTGCTCCAACCCTTATCAAACACAGCTGATCCAACTAATCGAGGTGTTTAAAAGAGTCTCGAACACCTTGATTAATTAGATCAACTGTGCAGAGCTGCGGAGGAATTGAGTTTGAGTTGAAAACCCATGATTTACAGAGATTCTGTATTTCAAATACTTTTAGCTAATGTGGGCTTCTGTTATGTTTTGGTGGGATTTTTGACTGTTGTAGCTGTGAAATAAATAAAATCATTCAGCATATTGATATGGAACTCTAATGCGCTCAAAACCTGCCGGAACTACTTCTGCGGTCCGTTTATCTGAAAATAACTGCACACCTTAGAACAGGGGTGTCCATAACCGGTCCTGGAGGGCCAGTGTCCTGGAGAGTTTAGCTCTAACCCTAATTAAACAAACCTGAACCAGCTAATCAAGCTCTGACTAGATATACTAGAAACTTCCTGGCAGGTGTGTTGAAGCAAGTTGGAGCTAAACCCAGCAGCACACCGACTCTCCAGGACTGAGTTTGGACACCTTAGAATGTTCATCAGCCAATCAGAATCAAGCATTTGACAGCCACATAGTATGAAGTAATTAAAAAAATGACTCACCAATTACAGTAACAATGAAGATTCTTTCAGCTTGTCTGCTCTCATTGTTGATCTGCAGTTTATAAACTCCCGTGTCTGTGGTTCTGCTGTCTTTGATCGTCAGAGATCCAGTCTGATTGTCCAGCTTCAGTCTGTTTCTGAACTTACCATCACCACCTTCACACTGAACACCTGTACAGGTAAAACTGAGGTCTCCTGTGATTTCAGCAATGTGGACATCGCTGAAACTCCATGTAATCCTTTGCTGTTGGTTTACTTTAACATTGGTGTCTAGAGTGACAGATTCCCCCTTCGGCACTGACACGGACTGTCCATCCATACAAACACCAGTGACACCTGGAAAAAATGAAGTTATAAGTTGTAATATGAATTATACAACATGAAAGAGCTGTGAATATCACCAGATCATACAGATTCATAATGAAACACACACAAAAAAAGAGCAGAAGAACATCACTGATTCACATGAGACAAACTTAAGTAAGTGATGAACGGATGATCATAATTAGGAACGTTTACAACAAAATTGACAAACTCCTATCTGAACATGCTAAACATTAATTATTTAATTTAAAAAAAAAAATCTTTTATTAGTAGTATTGCCCTGAATAACCTGTCACAGAGATCCACAAGTCCACAAAACAATGTTAGTGCTAAATTTACACAAATGTGGCAGTTCAAAAATGTACATAACTCATACCTGCCAAAACTCCCGTTTTTCCCGGGAGTCTCCCGTATTTTAGACCCGTCTCCCGTATTGTTCTGTCTCCTTTGTATTTATTTCAAACTCCCGGAATTTCAGTCCAGCTGAAACCTGGTGCTTGTGAGCGTGCTCTTCCGGTCACGCGCAAACGCCCCATCTCCCCAAACCTCTCACCCTTCCCCGCTCTTTAGTTCACGTACGCAACTCCCCCCCCCCCCTTTTTGGGTGTCTTGTTTGTCTTAAGAACTTAAATTATCCACTGATCTATAGGAAAATACTTTAGTTTCTGCATATTGTTGTTGTTGTTTTTTTCCAGCTTCTCTGGCGTATCTGAACACTAAATCAGTTAGGGCTGCACTATATACAACCCCAAATCAGAAAAAAGTTGGGACAGTTTTGAAAAACTCTTTACTTTGACTTGTATTTCAATATGATCACAAAATATTTCATGTTTGTCTGGTCATCTTCATTTCATTTGTAAATATACATCCTTTGCTGTCATTCAGATCTGAAACACATTCCAAAAAGGTTGTGACAGGAGCAGTTTAGGGCAAGTAAATTAATGCTGTCAACAAGTCATTGTAATTATGATTTGGTACAAAAGCAGCATCCAAGAAAGGTCTAGTCCTTTAGGCGCAAAGATGGGCCGAGGATCGCAAGTTTGCCAACAAATACATGAGAAAAATATTAAAATGTTCAACAACAATGTTCCTCAAAGAAAGAGAGGAAGACGCTTGGATATTTCACCTTAAAGATTCAAGAAATCTGGAGCAATTTCAGTGTGTAAAGGACAAGGGTGCAAGCCTAAGCTGAACAACCGTGATCCCTCAGGTGGCACTGCATCAAGAATCGTCATTCATCTATAAGCGATATCACAACTTGCGCTCAGGACTACTTTGGCAAACCTTTGTCAAGTAACACAACACGGAGTTACATCCACAAATGCCAGTTAAAACTGTACTGCACCAAAAGGAAGCCCTATGTTAACAGTGTCCAGAAGCGCTGTCAATTTAACTGGGCTCAGAGGCATCTGGGATGGACTATCACACAGTGGAAATGTGTACTGGGGTCAGATAAATCAGTATTTCAGGTATTTTTTTAGGAGAAATGGACGCCGTGTGCTCCTGACCATAGAGGAAAAGGATCATCCAGACTATTACCAGCAACAAGTCCAAAAGCCAGGGTCTGTCATGGTATTGGGTTGTGCCAGTGACCAATAATGATAAAAAGTACATAGATTTTAGAGCACAATATGCTGCCTTCTTTTCCAGGGATGTCCATACATATTTCAACAAGACAATGCAAAACCACATTCTGCACACATTAGAAAGTCCTGGCTGTGGAGGAAAAGGATACAGGTACTTGACTGGCCTGCCAGCAGTCCCAAACTGTTTCCAATAGAGCCTGTGGCGCATTTTAAAGTGCAAAAGACCCTGTACTGTTGCCCACCTCAAGAATTGTTTGCAGGAAGAATGGGACAAAGTTACACCAGAAGCACTTCATCAGTTGGTGTCTTCAGTCCCTAAACATCTTTTAAGTGTTGTGAAAAGAAATGGCAACAATACAATTTGGTAAACGCTTTACTGTTCCAACTTTTTTTTTAATTGTTGCCAAAGAACCAAAGTTGAAATGCATGTTTATTTTGAAAAACAAAACAATAAAAATTATGAGGAACGCATTAAATAATGTTTGTTGTATTATCTGCGTTGAAATACAAGTCAAAGTAAATTTAGAAATTACTACTTTTAAATTGACTCTTTTTAAATAGCATTTTCCATACCTCCCTCTTTTCTGATTTGGGATTGTATATATATAAAAAAAACTTACATATTGTGATCAGGAAAACAATAATAATAAAAAAAACAGGAATATTCACCAGATGCGTTAAACAGCTGCAGTTGGAAATGATCAACCATGAGGTCATTGACTGAGGTCTTTTTTGTTTTTTGTTATTTTACATAAGACCTCCCCATTGTACACTCTAAAGATGCTGGGTCAAATGAAAGAAACTTGCAACAACATTGCTTTATTTAACTGAACTATTGGTTGCAATTTTTTTAACAAAAAATAAAAGTTAACTCAGCGGTTGGAGAGACAAAATGAACCAACATTTTTAGAGCATGTAAACAACCCGTGATATAATGATTCCTTTTTACTTAATATAAAAAAACAGCTGTTATAGAATCTACTGTAAAAAAAAAATGCTATGCTTTAACCCAAATCTGGTTAAGTGTGTACAAAACCAACATTAGGCTATACATTTATTAGAACATTTTTTCAAATGTTTGTCCATATTTGACCTATAAGTAAAAAAAAAAAAAAAAAAAAAAACTCAGAAAAAATGTCCATGAGTTGTGACAAGGGAAGTACCTTTGTGAAAAGGTACCTTAAAGGGTCACGAAAGACCAAAACAGAAAATAGAAATAGAAATTTTGTACATTACAATCACAGATAGTTAAGACAAAATCCCCTTTTAACATGTAAAGATACACTTTATCTTTTGTGTGTCACAGTGTTGTTAGGGCACACTAAAATGTGGAAAACCAGACAGCTGCATTGTTTTCCTTACACTGTATGCACATGGGTGGGAAATTTTCACCAGTACAATTCTTTATAGCTTCATTTTACAGCAGATAGTTTCAAATGAGACGGGTTGACAAAAATCATAAAGTCCAAGTGGGTGCAGTGCAGGCTATACTGTACACTAGCAACTCACAAGTCGGTTATAGGTTATCTTTTTGATAATGCGCTATTTATACACTGACCACAGTAACATCCATTATATTTGAATATGCAAAAACTATTAAAATCTTGAATGCAGCACATCTATCATACCTGTGCTTTGAACATAATGTCAAAACTATGGTAAACGTTGCTTGCAAATTTGTTTTTTTAGAGCAAGACTGATAGGTCATGTAATAAGGACATCATGATAAACGTATCACCACAAAAAGAGTTTCGAACACAACCACACTGAAAATCTAGAGCGAATGGCACATACTGTGTATTTAATTAGATTCAAACAGAATAAGGATGTTGTTTAGGGGACCACATGTGCCAAATTCTACAGTATATAGTATATAGTTTAGTCTATAGTATTGCTGTTAGCACTGCACAAACTGCAAACCTAAATTTTGGGGCAATTTCATGTCAATGAATGGTGCACAGCATGCAGAATTGCATTATGGGACATTTATCTTTGCTTTGTTAACTTTTGATCTTGAAAATTCAGCTGTGCAGTTTAACAAAGTTACTTTTATTGAGATTTTAGCATAGTGTGTGTGTGTGTGTGTGTGTGTGTGTGTGTGTGTGTGTGTGTGTGTGTGTGTGTGTGTGTGTGTGTGTGTGTGTGTGTGCGTGTGCGTGTGTGTGTGTAAAGATCATACATAAAGCGTTTACATTTCCCAAAAGACAAACAAATTGTAAATTGGGTTATTTTGTCTTGTGGACACATTGTAAACACCTGTCCTTTTTAGGTTATTTTGTCAGAGAGTGTACAAAGGTAGCATGAAATAGTCTTTATTAAAGTAGATAAAGACATGACAGGAGAGATGCTAAGTGACAGTTAACAGAGACAGGCAAAGGTGTAAGGGACGGGACACACCAAGCCGACGGCCAGCCATTGGGCTTTATTGGTCCATAGGTCAGGCTAGTTGGTTTGCAGTGTTCCACACGTCGCCTCTCATTGGGTTATAGTCAGAGCTCATTGGCTTGATTTAGTATGTAGAATCAAGCTGCGCCTGAAATCGCATACTTTCGTATCATGTTCAAAAGTTCGATACTTAGCGTACTATATAGTATGCTAAAAACAGTATGCGAGGCAAGTAGTATGTCTGAATTCATAGTATTGGAAAAACAGTATTCGAGAAGTACCCGGATCACCTACTACTTCAGGCGAGATTCTAAAGTGCGCATATGATGGATATTACGTGATGCCACATGAGAAAATTCACGAATGGGAGTAAAGCGACGCAACTCGCAACTAGGTCACGTGATTATGACAAATGGCGGATGTAGTACGTTCGAATTCCATTCATACTACTCGCATTCATACTATATATAACATACTTTTATAATGATCGTGTAGTAATTTTAAATTCAAATGTAGTACCTACTCAATTAGTAGGTGATTTCGGACAGTGCTCAGTCGTGTCAGTCGTCAGTTGGAAAGCGCTCTGCTTGGTTATTCTGCAATGAATCAGAGCACGAGTGTGACAGTGAAGTGACGTAGCAAGCAAACAATTGAAGCCAAGAAAAATCAAAACAAGGTCAGCTGTGATTTCTCTACATTTCTCAAATATTTTCAATCGATATGGATTATTAGATTACCGCACATATTTATACAAGCGAATCCCTCCGTAGTGACTGACACTAAATAGTACTAAATGCTGCTTGCACTTCATCTGTGTCTGAAGTTTGGTTTCTCTTCGCATAATGAGAAAACAGATGCTGCCCCCTGTGGAGCAGAAAGACATGTCCTTTTGTGCAGAACATGGCTCTCGTTTTACTCGGCTTTTGTATCTTTGGTGTGTTCACATGCAGCTTTTTGGTCTACACACAATCCAACGCGAGGCAGCAACACAGTTGTTTTTTTTTAAGTTGTTTGGCGTCGGCCTGGTCTGTCCTGGCCAAAAGTGAGAGTCTCACTGTGGGTGTGGGAGAACTGGACATGCTAAGGGCAAGGGCTGGAGACAAAAAAAAGTAGCAGCAGGACAATAGCAGCACATGACCAAAAAAAAAATTTACTTGCGATAGGTGTGTTCAACTTTGGTGCTTTGAGGAGCATGAGACGCTCAAGACAGATCTAGATGTAATAATACCCAATTACTTGATGACGGACCTTGAATGACCAAAGCATTTCAGATTTACAATGTGGTTGGCCTCCTGGTTTGTCTATTATGGCTCAGTTCCACTGACTGGTACAGTACAGTACGGGTCACCTTCATCAGGCTTGCGTTTCCACTGCTAAAAGGGTACCAATGGTACTCTTTTGGTGGGCGTGGTGTATGACAGAAAGTTGCAGTCAATGTCATTTTCGCTCGAGAAAATGTCTAAAGTAAAGCTGTACGGGTCGCTCACATATCATATGAGAAGCACTTCTTACTAAACAGATGCTTTACACACATAAAAACTTCAGTATAAATGTTTATTACTAACTTTTCTATGAACATGAGTTGATTATAACTGCAGATCAATGACTAATGATGTGAAATAGCCTACTGTAACGTCTGCAAATATATAAATAATAAACAAATGCAACATATATGAACACATACAGACCATTACAGTCTCCGATATGTTACCAATTACAGAAAAACTACACACAGCATACATTTAGCACGTCAATAATCAAGCGCACGTTATTATCATCAGCTCAAGAAGTTTGTTATTTCAGATATAGACGCACGGCGAGTGCAAACAAGAAAGCAAAACCGCTCATGCTTCAGACTGGTTCGTAAAAAACTACGGGGCACATGGTAAAAATCTGCTCTTTTTTTGTTTTGTGGCTGTTCATCAAGACGACGACAAGGTTCGTTTGAGCCCTGGTCGACCAGGGCTCATTATTATATGTCTAAATAATTACCCTGTATTCTCTCGGCTGTGTATTAAAACATCGCGTCTAGCCCTGCCTTTTGGTACCCTTTCTTGAGTTTGGTACCCTTTCGAAAGGATGCCGAAAAAATGGTACGGTTCGGTACGACTTTTGACAGTGGAAATGGCCATAAAAGTGTACCGAACCGTACTGTACCACTCAGTGGAAACGGGCCACTAACACCAACTTATCATCCTCGTTGATCCTTTAAAACAAAACTTTTTTGATACGCATACTGGAATTTATTCGGTAAATGTTTCCACTGTAGTCAATGCACTTTTTTTTTTTTCTGAACGGATAAAATGTTTATGCTACCCTGTTGTGTGCCTCATGGCATTTCTATTAAGCATTTTTATGCAGTCTTCCAAAATGTGCATAAAACAGGTTGTTGGAAACTTAGCAACTGGTGCAGTGCTGTGTACTTTCTCATAAATTAAATGCATTTTTTGTAAAATAAGCAACCTTAGGACTTCATTTACTGCTTGAAGGATAGTTCGCCCAAAAAAAGAAAATTCTCTCACCCTCATTTTACCCTCAAGTGGTTTCAAATCCTTATGAGTTTCTTTCTTCTGTTGAACACAAAACAAGACATTCTGAAGAAAACTGAAAACCTGTAAATATGGACTTCCATATTAAAAAATAAAAATACTATGGAAGTCAATGGTTGTAGGTTTCAAACAATTTTCTGATTAACTTGTATTTTGTTTAACAGAACGGAGAAACTCAAACAGGCAAGTGAATAAATATTGACAGAAATTCCAGTTTCGTGAGAACTAGCCCTTTAACATAGTCAGTGCCATAAGTGCTTAAAATGAAGTTCAACGTAACTATATTCTTTTTATGTTTTATTTTGATAAACATGCCACAGAATAACATTATTGTTCGCCGCAAAGAGTTTTTGCGGTTATAGAAACATTTGTGAGCAACTGGGCTGTGTACGGCTCATAATAAACAAAACACACGAGACCGTTATCACAATGAAGTCAGATGACAAGTCTCAGCAGCATCTGATCAAGTTAAACGCACCTAAGGTCGTTGAAAAGTTTAAACAAGCAAAGTAAAAGTTGTTTTAAAGTTCAAAAAAGCAAACACTGAAAAGACACAGTACTAAAACTCTGACATAATCAGGGCAAATTAGAATAAAATAATTACAATTAAAATGATTTCCTGTTGTGAATAACTTTTACTTTATAGCTATGTCGTGTCATTTTCATTTTATAAAAAGCATCTAAAACATCGCTATATTACATTTCCACCATTTTTCGCCGTTATAAGCTGTTTCTGACTACACATAGAAAGTAAAACTGCGTCATGTTTGCAGCTAACAGTTACCAGAAGTGTGATTATAGTAAACAGTACGGTCGTGCAAAAACACACATCGTCAGCAAAATGCAAAGGATTAACACATTTATGTCGAAATGCCTATATAACAATTCAAAACAAACCGCGTCACTTCCTCAAAGGTCTGAAAAGATAAACAATGGGATCTAAATGTCTTACTGTGATCGAATAAACACCAGCGAAAAATGAATATGGAGAGAAGCTTCATTTTCACATGGTTTTCCCAAAAAAACTATTGCAGATTTTAATATATTTTAATCCATAAAAAGTGTCATTTTTCCCCAAAACAGCTGTTCACTCATCTGAACGATAAAATTAAAGTGAAACAAGCATTAAACTGCAGCGCATTAAACACACGCGTCTTTAATCTACCGCGCAAAACCGAGTAGACGCGCACTGCAATTTGAAGCACGGATAGCGTGACCGTCTCTCTCGGAACCGCAGATGGCGTGACCGCAGTTTTTGTGAGCGTGTGGAGGAAAAGAAGACAATCTTTCCATTGTATTTATTTCATAACGTGGCTTAGCCTACTATTCTCTCTGTGATGATTTGGCTAGATTATACTGACAAACAAACACACAAAAAAACATGCATCCTCAATGCAACAGTCGAATGAAAGACAGAAAATAGTAATTAGAAATGATATATATCCACTTCAGCAGTTGATACATTTTAAATTCTGACAGTTTCTACCAAAGGGACATGCATGACTGTACATTTTATTCTCTAATAAATCTGAAAAAAATATATATAAATAAATAAATAAAAATTCTGACTTTCATACACATACACATACACACACACACACACACACGTATATATATATATATATATATATATATATATATATATATATACTCAAGCAATATATGCAAACAAGTGCATGTGTCATTTAATTTAAATTAAATATATAATTTGCAAATTTATATTTGAAAACATTTTAGAAAATAAAAACAAAATTACTTTGCCATTTCATCACAAAACTAGCATCGCATACTAGTGAATAGGGAGCCACCTAGTGTCCAAAAAAATACCACTACTAGCCACTAACAATAATGGCAATAGAGTATTTGCTAATTTACTTAACCAACTTATTGCAAAGAACCAGCTCCAACAGGGTTACTGCACATCGTTTAAAACCAATTTTAGGGTTTTTAAAGACATTCTTAAGAGGCAAAGAAATAAAAAATAGAATTACAAATAACACGCTGCATGTGCGATATTGACAATAAAAATTCTCAATAGAATCAAAGAAATAAATAAGAGTTACAGCACAGCATGTGGTGAAAAAAGATGCTTTAGCAGTTTAATAAAGAAATTTACACTACATTTAAATTAGACAAAAGTACTAAGAGTTTTAGCATTCAATGTTTATATTTGAAGTGACTTTAAACTTCATTCACCCCAGTGTAAAGCATAACTGCTGAATAGTTTACTTCAAATACAAGAGAGCATTTAATTATTCTGCAAAGCTAATGAAAAAGCTAAAGTGCAGGGTGATGTCATAAATAAATATTTGCTATTTATATTGCTAATAAATTCTAAATGCTTGGTCTTTGTTTTGAAGCCCACTAATATATATATATATATAT
>CAIGQZ010032594.1:7124622-7138711 GCA_903798205.1 Danio tinwini
GAGAGAGAGAGAGAGAGAGAGAGAGAGGGGACCGTTTCAGTTTGACGGCAGTCTCCGTGAGGAGCTGCTGCCCGTTTGTTTTGGTTTAGACGGCAGTGTCCGTGAGGAGCTGCCGTCCCTTTTACTAATAAATATTTAAAAGTTCATCGGTTCTCCGCCTCCTTCTTCCCGGCGGCCAGGTGGACGTAAACATTATTACAATCACTTTTTCCAACTTGTAAAGGTTAAAAGTTGTTGGAGGAAAGATAAAGGCCCCATAATGCAACACAAAAGCATAAAAAAATGAATAATAAAATACGGAAAACTGCTAATTTACGTATATTTTTACAGTCAAGATCATTCCAAAACATGAGTTACATGTATGTTTCGTTTTTCTACTGATTCGGGTCACTTTTACAAGGCAACATTGTCATCTGTACTATGCAACCCGCATGATCGTTGGTTGGAAATATATTGCACCTGTTTATGTTCTTATAGTTAGGAATACTCATAATGACCAATAACCATATTTACCAACAATAAGATTATTATTTTTTTTACAGACTTTAACTGTCATTTAAATAATTCATTCTTTCATTTTCTTTTCGGATTAGTCCCTTTATTAATCTGGGGTCACCACAGCGGAATGAACCGCCAACTTATCCAGTTTTACGCAGCGGTTGCAACTGCAACCTATCCCTGGAAAACATCCATGCACACTCATTCACACACATACACTACGGACAATTTAGATTATTCAATTCACCAATACCACATGTCTTTGGACTTGTGGGGGAATTGAGGCAATTGTGCTACCCACTGCACCACTGTGACGCCATTTATGATTAAAAACAATGTAAATATTTATTATTAAGTATAATTCATAATAACATTTATAAATAAGGATAGTTTTTTTTAACAAAAAATAATAAAAACTAAAATCATAAATGTAAGTCCTAGCAAACAACGGATTTACACTTACCTACAGATTGAATATAATATGTTCAGAGACATTTTATGACACTAAAATCTAACAAACTAAAATGCCAACAAATCAGCAGACATATTCAATAGCATAAGCTGAATACTAATACGGACGTTCTTACACTGATATGTCTTTTTCTCATCCAGTTATTTTCTTCACATGTACCGCCATTAACGTATTGACCCTTCCCCCCTCCCCCAAAAAAAACACCCAATACCCGTATGTTCCAGGAAATGTGCTTTCGTTTTTAAAACTATGTCCTTTTTATATCTACTTTCAAACTGAAATGCTCAGATAGGACAGACACAAGGATGCGTTACAGCTAGACTAATCGTTACTGTGAAGAGAAACAGAACTTGTAATTGGGAGGAAAAACAGCTAACTTGGTGGTCTACAGTAGGTACTTGATTCCGGATTTAACCGGTGGGAAATCTGAACAAATCTGTAGTGTCAGAAAATCAAATATAGCAAGGACTCTGAAAGAAAATGTTTGTTTTGTCCCGCATAGTTTAGACAATGTTTTCACCCATTCATTTATGAATATTCAATCAAATGCAAACTTTGTCTAAAAGTTTCGAGTTAACGGCGAGCACATGGTTTCCTCCGTTCGACCCTCGAAAACGTGTTAAATGATTTAGCTTATGTTCTTATTCTTTAGCGACACTAAACTGACTTCAATGCAAGTAGCACAAATAGCCTCTGTTTAGCATAAAAAGAGATCGTAACAAATGTCTTACCAGGCAGGAGCAAACCAAATAAAATCCGAGAAATCATGGGAGAAAAATATTTAACAGACAATGGGATGAAAAGCAAATCTTCATTGTCGGTAAATCTAAACACGAGTATGTCACGTCCTGAGCTACTTTAATGTTTGTGAACCAAAAACAGCCAGACGATGATGCGTTCACCCCTCTCATTAACAAAAGGGGCAAATAAAAAAAAATGCGGAAAGGAACAACTTTTGTTTCTGTTGTTATTGTTCCTTTTTTTAGGAACTACAACCATGACGTCAATCAGGTGCATACCCCCTCCTTCTCTATGGTCTGAACCATGTACAATATTAATTAAACAGTATTAATAAAATATTCACGAATGAATTAATAAATAATTAAAAGCATCTTTTAAAATGTAAATAACATCATTCTGCTGTATTTCCCAATGTTTCCCAAATGCCCCCTTTTCTTCCTGCACAATTAATCGTTCTATATTTATGATTGAGTATATTTCGTCCTTATATCTCATACAGTAAATAATATGTTCTGCATTTTCAGTGATTTTACAGTCCATAATCATGTAATTATTCATAAGAAATATGCATTTTAATCATGTAAGGTCAAGCTCTGGTTAAATTAATTCCTTCTATTCACATTTTTGCATTAATAGATTTCTTTATAGTTTAATATTTTCTTTCACTATTAGCTTTACTTTCACTTTAACCATTGTCTTAACTTCTCCTTTACCAGGGGAATATTTAAAACAATTTTTTTTGTCTACTTCCTAATCCTCTTATATATTCACTAGTATGTACATGAGCAGAAGCTTCTCAGAATGTCAGTACGCACACTACATACACAATAAATACACATAAATTTCTAGCAATAAAATTGTCATTAGATTTCAAAATTGACTTATTATATCACAACATATATCTTATATGGAATATATTTATATTATATTAATACACACTACCTGACAAAAGTCTAGTCTTATATCCAAGTTTTAGTAACAGCACATAATAGCTTGACTTCCAGTTGATTATTTGGTATCAGAAGTGGCTTATATGAAAGGCAAAGGCCTCCCCAGGTGAAAAAGAAGTGCTCTTAAATGTATTACAATTGTACTTGAAATGTAGATAGTATGTTTAAAGCACAATAAGAACAAATAACATACTTACTTAAAGTGCATTCTAAATGTGTTGGTTTGCATTTTAATGTATTTACTAAAAAAGTATACTACAAGTAGCCTACAAGTAGCCTACATTGGTAAAAAAAATATTCTTAATTGCACTTTTAAAAATATGCTAGAACTCAATTATACTATTTATGCATTTTTATGTATTTACAGAAAACACACAAATTTTATTCTTCCTTAAAGTATATTTTATGTGTACTTTATATAAGAACATTGTGAAATGGTGCTAATTTGAGTGTGTTTAAAGTATATGCATGCTATTTTTAATTGTTTTAGACATAATGAAACATATTTTAAATGCTAAAAATGAGCATGTGCTTTAGCCTGAATTTCAAAATATATATGGGTTTAGTATAAACGTAACATTTGTGAGGAAAAACAACAAGTAAGAACTTTACCAATGAGTATTTGATGCATGTTGTGGAGCTGCAGGATGAGTCACACACAATGTCGTTACAAAGTTCACGCACACAAACAAATACACACACACAGCGCTGACAGGCACACACAGACAGCGCGCGTTTAGCTTTGCACTATTTTTGCACGCAAATGTGACAGGATACAGGTTAATCTCCACTGCTGTATGGATGTCTGTTATGTTAATGTACAAAATAAACCTGATTTAACGTCCACAAACCGGGATTGAAGCGCCTTTTAATGATTGTTCTGACACGCGGCTGTGTTGATGAAGTAAATGGCTGTAATTCATTACACACATGCACTGTTTTAAAACATTTTAAACTTGTAAAACTCACTCTTGATCACATTTGATGATGATTGATGACCCTAGCAAACTGAACAGACCTTTTATTTATGGTTGCTTAGTTTGCTCACGTCCTGGTCCTGTGTCTGTTTGATATGATTACACACGTTACTACGGAGACATGTTAATACGCAGCTGTCAATCAATTCAGTGGGCGGGGGGACTGCACTCCTACGTCAAGTTGCGGTCGGTCTGAAAACCGATCCAATTGGTCCACCGTTTTTATGTTGTTAAATTGAAAAAAAAGGACTGGGTGTGTTTATATTACCCCAATATGACGGTCTATACACTATACCTACACATATGTCTGTCCAAACAGCTTGTGTAGCTGCCATCAGATGCAATCCTCATATATTACACACTATATTACACACTTTACAGTTAAAAGGTCAATAAATAGTTAAAATGTTCAGCCTAATCATTAGAATAATTAAGTAATGTATATTTGTTGTTAATAGATGTTAATTCATTTAAAATTATTTACCTAAAACTGTAAAGCAGGGGGGAACCTATTTCCTTTTATGTTTATCTTGGGAATTATTTCATTGTTGCAATCAAGATATTCCTCCGATGCACAAGTCGTACAGCCACAAGGTGCTGTGCTAATAACACGTTTGTAAGGATTACAGTTGTAAGAAGTACAAAGAAGTTATAGTTTGTTAAAGAGAAACTGTAACCCTTCAAGTTTATTCCTCTTGAGTTAGAGAGGCCAATGAGGTATGTGTCGTAAAGTGTTAAAGTATGTGAACATGTATGAGTATGTGTCCGTATGTTAATGTATTATTAACCAATTAAGTGTATTTCCTTACATGTTGAATGTGCACTCTATTTATTGGTTGTATGTATTTTGTTCATTACGTGCAACATCACCTTTAAAGGGTTAATTTAAGTTTATGTATTTCTTTTCGTAGTTCTGACGGCATTGTTGGGACATAAAGGAATGCAAGGCTATGTACAAGACTACATACTCGTGTCCGAATAAATGTCAGTTAAAATCAAGAACGACTTGAGTCTTTGTTTCATCTCGAGGGGAGTAACAGCTTGAAAAGTAGATTTTTCACCATAGGTGCCCTTTAAAACAATACTGCCTACAACTATGTGTACACCTACCCATCGTACGTATCACTGTCAACATGGCCAATTTTACATTGTCTTGTTTTTTGTGAGTATGTTGTTGTATTTTGCACTGTCGTTGTATTTGCACTGTCTGTATTTTGCACTGTCTGGAGCCAGCACCTAAGCTTTTCACTCATCATAGCACACGTGCTGCTGATGATGTGACAATAAAAGTGATTTGATTTGATTTGTAGTATGAGGAGGAGGGCTATCCTGCTGAAGAATTTGCCCTCTCCTGTGGTTTGTAATGTAATGTGCATAAATGTCTTGATACCTCAGGCTGTTGATGTTGCCATCCACTCTGCAGATCTCTTGCATGCCCCCATACTGAATGTAACCCCAAACCATGATTTTTCCTTCACCAAACTTGACTGATTTCTGTGAGAATCTTGGGTCCATGCAGGTTCCAATAGGACTTCTGCAGTATTTGTGATTATTGGGATGCAGTTCAACAGATGATTCCTTCTGCCACTTTTCCAAATGATCAACTAGAAGTCAAGTTATTATTTGTTGATCTTACAACTGGGGTCAACAGCAAGACCTTTGTCAGGTAGTGTATAATATAATATAAATATATTTTTACCTCTTGCACCTATTATAACGTAACAATAATCACCATAATTTCAGCCCTGCAAATAGGTAACTGATAAATAATTTAAATAGCATAATTTAAACACATAAAGAGGTATTTTACTGATAGGACACCTAGCTGGTTCCTGACCTCTGACCTTTCTCTCAAACCCGATTCAAGAATACAGTTTTCTGACTGCTTACAATTTTGTTAGAACAACGGGTATCGTTTACTAATAATTTTGTATGTTTTTCGTATTTATACTGTAAGAGTCTAAATTATCATATGCATTTGTTTATATGGCAAAACATGTTTTTCACCAAAGAAGGTCCATGCTGACTCCAAAGGCAGATACTGATAAGATCAGGGCCTGGTGTGTGGACTTTGGGGGTTTTACGATGTGGTCACATGTTGATTGGTCAGTTTGAATGTCTCAGCATTTGGGCTTCAGTCACATGGTCAAGAAGATACAAAATAGCTGGTAAACTTTGCTCTGGGTCTTTTCCTGGTTTGCTTTTTTCCTGGTCTGCTTCTCTCTGGTTCTGCTCCTCTTCTTCTCTGGAGTCTATCTTCTCTGGCTCTACTGCTCCCAGGCTCTTTGAGGCCTACTTACTCTCTTTGTCTCTCTCTCTCTCCTCCTGTCTCTCCCTCTCTCTTAGGTAACTTTAAATTTACATTTAATCCGGGTACAATTTATATCATATGTTTTTATCATTTCATGTTTATCATTTTATACAGTTATTCGTAATTAATTCAGTTGTAACCATAGAGAATTATTGTCATTAAATCATCTCATTTTCAAGTATTTGTGAATTACTTTTGATTTAACATCAACACTTAATTGCTCCATATTGCAATACAATACAATCACATAATATAAACGCTCTCCCACATTTTAAGCTATCAATGCTGCCCTTATTTCCGTTTTTGGTATAAGATTGCAGAAGAATGGTTTGACTAGAAATGTACAGTTTTTTACCATCATGCTGATAACTTTTTAGTCGCTCGGCAGAACTACAGTTCAAACCGCTGCGGTCAAATTACCATTCTACAATACGCACATTTGCTTAAACCCGTTCTTCTTCTACGAAATTTGGAGTGTTTGGGTCTGTTCTAAATTAGCATCCGCAGGCACTAGTTTAGCACTTTACATAACAAACCAGCTCCATATAAGGGCTTTCCACAAAGTGGCACTTCTTTTTTTGCACCGAGTTTACTTTTTCCAAGTACAGGTGCACATGAGTCTACCCTTAAAATGCAAGGTGCAGTGGACAAAAGTGAGATGTGTGAGGGACACATGATCACAGCATAAAATACTTGATGGCAATTAAAAAGACAGCTCATACCAAATAAAAAATCTGTGTAATCTGGGCCTGAACAGCCATTCATCCCTATGAGGAAACATATATGTCTATTCTCTAAAGACTGCCATGCCTCCAAACACAAGGTGAGACAATGTTTATAAGGCCCTGAGCATAAATGATTATTGTGTATATGTGGTTTCAGTTGTTGTTGAATTTTTTTATGCATTTCAATAAAATCTTAGTACAAAACTTTTGAAGCATGATTTTTTTTGGGTGAAAATGTCCATGTGTAACCCCTCTGGTGCTACACCACCCACGATTGCTTAACCAAAGAGGCTAAAGATCATGGCGTATGTCAGTAGAGCACCTTTAGATGTCAGAGGAGTGAGGCTTACCTGCACAGCACTTTACCAGCTGGCCTCTGCTACACATGCATAAAAATGTGCCTATGCATGGTTGATGAATGAGACCCATTGTCTTCATCATTATCTTTACAGATATTGTGGCGAAAGTTCCCAGATCTTCAGCCGACTAGCCACAACCCAACACTAAGTCATGAACCCCCAGTAGTAATTTAGTTTTAACCACAGTCACTGTTCCCTGTCACTTACAAAAACATTGACAAACAACACTTTGATTTGCTTTTGAAAGGCCTATTTTGTTCTTAAGTGTATTAAAACACTTTTTTCAGCCCCATTAATTTTCACTGGTCTAACCCAAACTAAATCCCAAACCCACAACCCCAACCAAAAGTATTCCAACGGGGCAAGTTCAGGCATCCCAGAAGATAAAGCATTTCAGGTTGCAGTAAAATCAAAACCCCACCCTTCTCATGTAAATATTGTTTTGCTATTTCAGGTATCATTATGTTCAAATGTTTATTTGTATAAAGAGTTAGCTTTTATATAAACAGGGTTGAACAATGAAACTGAAACACTGGCCAATTTAGTCTTGGAGGTTTCATGAACAAATTTGAGCAGCCTCATGGCCAATCTTCATTGATTGCACATTCTACCAGTAAGAGCAGAGTGTGAAGGTTTAATAAGCAGAGGAATAGCACAGTGTTGATTGAAATATTGTTATGCACACAACATTATGAATGACATATCAGAGTTCAAAAGACATATTGTAGGTGCGCGTCTTGCTGCCGCATCTGTGAAACAAGACAGCAAGTCTTTGTGATGTATCAAGAGCCACAGTATCCAGAGTATAGTCAGCAAACCACCAAGGACAAACCACACCCAACAGGAGTAACTGTAGACACAATGTATCCAAAAACCATAAAATCACCAACTTCTGCCCAACTCACTGGAGAATTAAATGTGCCCCTCAACTCTCCTCTTTCCACCAAAACTGTTCGTCAGGAGCTTAACGGGGTCAATATACATTCAATGTAATTCAATTCAATTCAATTCATCTTTATTTGTATAGCGCTTATACAATGTAGATTGTGTCAAAGCAGCTTCATATGGAATGGAAGTTTATAGTGAATTGAAACAGTGTCAGTTCAGTTTTCAGTGTTTAAGTTCAGTTCAGTTTAGCTCAGGTCAGTGTGGGTTAATAATCACTATTGAGAGTGCAAACACAGAAGAGCAATTCCATCGATGCGCAGCTCTACAGATCCCGAACCATGCAAGCCAGTGGCGGCAGCGGCGAGGAAAAAACTTCACCAATTGGCGAAAGTGAAGAATTTAAAAAAAAAAAAACATGACCGGGCTGCCATAGCCAAACCTTTGGTCCCTCGTGCCAATGACAAACATTGGTTTCAATGGTGCTATAAGCGAAAGTCTTAGCCTGTGGACAATATGAAACATGTATTTCTCTCTGATGAGTCTATACCTTCACTGTCTTTCACACATCTGGGAGAGTTTCGGTGTGGAGAAGCCCAAAAGAAGCGTTCTACCCAGACTGTTGCATGCCCAGAATAAAGCGTGGAAGTAGATGATGGATCAACGTTTCAAACATTGTATCCTGAAGGCAGTGCAGTGTATCTGGATGATTCATGCACCAATACACACAGCAAGACGTGACAGAGGGTCACCGCATCTAAATATTAATAGGCCACTTTGGGGTGTTTTGAAGAAGCGAGTCAGGAAACGTTTTCCTCAACCAGCATCACGTAGTAACCTGGGCACTATTCTGCAAAAAGAATGGCTCAAAATCCTTCTGGCCACTGTACATGACCTGTGTCTGTCATTCCCAAGATGAGCTAATGCTGTATTGGCAACAAAAGGAGGCCCTACATAATACTAATGAATTTTTGTGGTCTAAAAGCAGGTGTTTTAGTTCCATTGTCCAACCCCTGTATATATTTAACGATGAAAGGTGATCAACTGTCTGTCATTGGGGTTTTTAATGGATTATTCTTCTTTATTTTATTATTGTTGTTATTGTTATCTTTATAATTATTATTATAATACCAGGACAGGTAAAAACATTTCAACAATAAGATGCTTTCCTGTCAGCACAGCATTTCTGAAGGAAAAAGGCAAAAAAAAAAACAACCACAGCTGGTTTCAGTTTGACTCAGATGAGCTGCATGTTTCACACATCTGCAGAACTGACGATAATAACAATAGACTGCAACTAGTTTTTGGTTTCACAATTAAATAATCTTATAAAACATTTAAAAATCCATCAAATCAAGACTTGTTTTAGGAAATTTAGTTTGACTAATCAATTGTTTATGACTTTTTTTTTTCCACTACTTCTATTTTTAAATATTCAGCACAGTCAGAAATATAGTACATAAATACTTTTTTCCACCATTAAAATAATAAGAGCCAGAGAAGCTTAAGTATATATATCATGCATAAAAAATGTGTGAATTTGATGTGCTGACAGACTGAAACTCACAATTGTGGGAGGATTCACACATGTAGATGAAGACCTCAAGTGCTGGAGCATATACGATTCATCATCAAATGGAAAATGTTTTACACGCTTGCTTTGTTCGGTTTATGCTGGTGGTGTTTGACTGGTAAGTTATAAAATCCTTTTTATGGCAAGATTTCCTTCCATTTAAGATAAATAAAACTGCTCCTGATACTAGTAAAATAAATTGATTGAGTTTTTTTTTTCATTTGATGTTTTAATATAAATCAAATCAAACTTTAAAGTTGCTGTGGAATTTTTTTCTCTCTGAAACACTAGCTATGAGTTAAACAAGGGCTAATCAGTCATATTTTTCAGATTCAAGTTAGTCCAATCTACCTTTCGGTAAAGAAAATTACCAAAAGTCTTAGGGAAAATTGTGATTTTTTTCACCCAAAAATGACAATTTTGTCACCATTTACTCATCCTTGAATTCCGTAGTATTTGCATATCAAATATGAATATCAATGGTTCAGGTTTCTTCAAAATATCTTGTTTTGTGTTAAGCGCAAAGACACATAATGATTCAAAACTACTTTAGTATGAGTAATTGATGAGTTAATTTTAATTTTTGTGTGAAATATCCCATTAAACATCTAGTTTTAACACAATTATATATGTTTGTCAGTTAATATTCAATTAAAGTTTAGGGATATCAATTTATATTGATTTCAGTCTGTATGAAAAGCTTACAGGGGCTTTAACTTGTTTCTGATTGTTCTCTAGGTGTGTCTAGTGAGTCATTGTCAGTGACAGAGGGAGATTCTGTCATTTTACACACTTATGCTACTGGAATACAAAAAGATGATGATATATTGTGGCAATTTGGAGCTGAAAAAAAATCCCTGATAGCTCAAATTAGAAGAAGTGAAGAAATCTTCCCTAATGAAAGATTCAGAGACAGACTGAAGCTGGACAAACAAACTGGATCTCTGACCATCACAGAAATCACAACTGAACAAGCAGGAGACTATGAAGTGACAATCAGTGGAGCAAGACGGTCGACAAAACTATTCAGAGTTTCCGTCTATGGTGAGTGAAAAGCTATTTTATATGTGCCTAAAATGTTCTTTTTAAAAAGCAATATATGCAGGACAATATAAGTTAAACCATATTTGCAGAATGTTGATGAAAATATATATTTTTTAAATGTAATTAAACATTAAACTTTCCATCTGGAGTAAGACCATTGGTATTAGGCATTTTAATTTATATTGTCCAAAAAGCTTATATAATTTTATGATAATATTTAGACACACAGGAAACCAAACAGAGCAGATGATTTAACTGCTTTAGTGAATTCAACTTGACCTAATGAGAGAAGCCAGTGACGAATGGGAAATGAGCCTGGAATTTAGAGGTTGGGAAGTAGAGCCTGGGATTATGCGAATGGGAAATGAGCCTGGGATTTAGAGGTTGGGAAAAGAAGCCTATGATTAGACGAGCATGAGAGGAGTCTGGGATTTAGAGGATGGGAAGAGGAGGTTTAGAATAGACGAGGATGAGAGGAGTCTGGGATTTAGAGGATGGGAAGAGAAGGTTGGGAGCAGACAAGGATGAGAGGAGTCTGGGATTTACAGGATGGGAAGAGGAGGTTGGGAGTAAACAAGGATGAGAGCAGACTAGGATTTAAAGAATGGGAAGAGGAGGTTGGGAGTAGACGAGGATAAGAGGAGTCTGGGATTTAGAGGATGGGAGGAGGATGTTGGGAGTAGACGAGGATGAGAGGAGTCTGGGGTTTACAGGATGGGAAGAGGGCGTTGGGAGTAGATGAGGATGAGAGGAGTCTGGGATTTAGAGGATGGGAAGAGGTGGTTGGGAGTAGACGAGGATGAGAGGAGTCTGGGATTTAGAGGATGGGAAGATTCTGTTGGGAGTAGACGAGGATGAGAGGAGTCTGGGATTTAGAGGACGGGGAAAGGAGCATGGGGTAAGCCAAAGGGAGAGGAGCCAGGGATCAGGTGAATGAGAGAGGAACCTAAGATTAGAAGAAGTGATGAGCTGCTGGGAATTAGTTGAAGGACAGAGGAGCCAGAGATTGATGAAGGGGAGATAAGACAGTAATTCGGTGAAGTGGAGAGGAACTAGGGATTAGATGAAGGGGAGAGGAACTAGGAATTAGAAGTAGGAACAGGAGCCAGGGATAAGATGAAGGGAAGAGGAGCCAGAGATTAGCTGAAGGGCAGAGGAGTCAGGGTTTGGAAGAAGGGAAGAAGAGCCAGGGATACGATGAAGACTGGAGGAGCCTGAAGTTAGTAGTAGCGAAGAGAAGCAAAGAATTAGATGAAGGGTAGAGGATCCAGGGATAAGATAATGAGTGGAGTACCCCAAACTTAGTAGTAGGTAAGGGAAGCCAGGGAGTAGATGAAGAATAGAGGAGACACGGTTTGGATGAAGGGAAGAGGAGCCAGGGATTAGATGAAGACTGGAGGACATGAACCAGGATTGAACCTCCAGCACAAACGCTAGGACCAGAGAAATTACTGACTGAGACTGAGCTAGAGACCAAGGAGTAGCCATTGAGAGCAAAGAACTTGGCACAACTGACTGTTTTAGAGATCAAAGCAGAGTGGTATAGAAGAGTGACTGAGGTGAAATCAGAGTGTCAGGGGAGAGCAGACTGGTCAATAGACTGAGGTGAAATCAGAGTGTCATGGGAGAGCACACTGGTCAATGGACTGAGGTGGAATGATGGGCTTAGAGAATGTAAGTGGAGCAGCCTTGTTGACATTGCAAGGAAGAGCCTTTAGACAGGAACCCCAAAGTTTATCCAAGTCACAAGATTTTGTTGTTTAGATTGATTCACATTTTCCTTTAATCTCTCATGTTTCAGCTGTTCTGCCTGTTCCTGTCCTCATGAGAAACTCTTCTCAGTTTGCTTCATCCTCATCTTCATCAGTGCAGTATTGTTCAGTGTTGTGTTCAGTGGTGAATGTGAGTGCTGTGAGTCTCTCCTGGTACAAAGGAAACAGTTTATTGTCCAGCATCAGTGTGTCTGATCTCAGAGTCAGTCTCTCTCTACCTCTGGAGGTGGAATATCAGGATAACAACACCTACAGCTGTGTGATCAACAACACCATCAGCAACCAGACCACACATCTGGACATCAGTCACACATGTTTAGGTACAGCAGCACTGATCTTGTTATTCCAGAAGATCTCAGTCTTGTTTAAGGTTAGACTGACCGACTCATTTTGTCCATTATAGATCAGGGCCTACATTTGCTGTACATTGTGCTGATCACTGCTGCTGGATTTCTGTTGTTCGCCACTACCATAGGGATATGTCGCATCTGTAGGAAATCCAGAAAAACAGGTCTGGAAAGCAAATGTAAATAACATTACCTATGATTTATACATTTAAACAAAAAACTAAATATTTATTAAAAATAATGACATTTGAACACAACTGTTATTGCAGATGACACTGGAGAGGAAACAAGATCTAATATAGTGTTGTGTAAACCAACACAAAAAACGGTAAGATTATGCATGTTGCATAAGGTATTCCACTGTTTGTTTAAGATTGTATGTTCAGGTGTCCATTTGTTGTATAGCTTTGCTTTTGTTTATTTTATTCTATTAAATAGGGTCTAGTTCCATAATTGTGTTTTTAATGGGCTTTTAATGGTCTTAAACTGCAGCTGATGTAATTTCCTCTGCTGCAGTTTCTTGGAAACTGTTCTGTGGAAGCAGTAAATCTGAAGTAGTGACAGTTGCTGTTGATTTGCTTTGTCACACGAGCAAGACTCATGATTCAGTTTGTGTTTCCTTTCAGAAAAAGCCGGATGCTGTGTACCAAAATGTTCCCAAAAAACGATGACTGCATCTGCTGGATCAACTTTAGGCTTTATTCACATTTATTTTCAATATCTGTTTTATCTTCACTCTACTGTATATACTTAATTTTGTTTTCTTTAAGGGGTTTACCAATAGTATAATAGCCAGAATCTCAACTAGAACATTAGTTTGTAGGTAGAATGGCCTTAGAGTAGGGGGCGACAAAGTACCTGATGGTTCTAAAGGAGCTCCAGCATTCCTCTATGGAGAGAAGAGAACCTTTAAAGGGCACCTATGGTGAAAAATCTCCTTTTCAAGCTGTTTGGACAGACATATGTGTAGATATAGTGTATAGACCATCATATTGGGGTGATATAAACATACCCAGTCCTTTTTTTTCAATTTAACAACATAAAAACGGTGAACCAATTGGAGCGGTTTTGAGACCAACCGCAACTTGACGTAGGAGTGCGGTCCCCCCGACCACCGAATTGATTGACAGCTGCGTATTAACATGTCTCCGTAGTAACTGTATAATCATATCAACCAGACACAGGACCAGGACGTGCGCAAACTAAGCAACCGTAAATAAAAGTCTGTTCAGTTTGCTAGGATCATCAATCATCATCAAATGTGATCAAGCATGAGTTTTACAAGTTTAAAATGTTTTAAAACAGTGCATGTGTGTAATGAATTACAGCGATTTACTTCATCAACACAGCCGCGTGTCAGAACAATTATAAAAGACGCTTCAATCCCGGTTTGTGGACATTAAATCAGGTTTATTTTGTACATTAACATAACAGA
>CAIGQZ010032594.1:7139111-7169428 GCA_903798205.1 Danio tinwini
ACTTGTACATGTGTGATGACAATAAAGTTGAATCTAATCTAATCTAAAAAATATTTGGCTGTGCATCACTGCATCCCAAATGACTACAAAACCAATCTTTGTTGTACTGAGTGAGAGTGCTTCTCTTCGTGTATTCTAAGCAGTTTTATCGATGACACTAATGTGCTGGGGCTCGGAAAGTAAAACTGCAGTGTGAATGCTGGCCATTGGGGGAGTGAAGAGGGGGAACAATCACACCTGGGCGCAGTTCATGCCTAGTGTGCTTACACCCTTAGCTGAGCCTCAAGCTACTGCTTCCTCCTGTCTGTATGAGTGACATGCTGAGAAATTGTAGATGTTTTCACATTATGATGACAAACCTGAGATCATGCTTTAGTGTCTCGGTCATACTTTATTTTGATGGTCCGTTTGTTGAATTTAAGTTACATTGCATCTACATGCCAACTAATTCTCATTACGTAGACTGTTAGGTTGGGGTTTGGGGTTAGGATTCATGTAAGTTGACATGTACTTGCAAAGTTTCTTATAGTCAGTTAAATGTCTGTTTAGCAGCAGTGTCAACAGATATTAAGCAGACACTCAAATGGACCATCAAAATAATGTGTTACCAGTGTCTCTTGCAAGTTTACGTCATGTATCATTGCTTGACGTTGCAGCCCACCATTATCAGTGTATGTAGTCAAAGAATCATGGAAAAAGTTACACTGGATGTAAATGCTCAGTTGCTGAGTCTGGGTCAATGTGAAAACCACAACATTACACTGACAAACAGCTCTGCACATGAACACCAGTGAAGTATGGCTTAATTAATAATCAGTGTATTGTATGTTTTGAAAACAGGTAAAAAGAATTGCTGACCAATTGGAAAAAAATCCCCACCATTTACTCACGCTCAAGCGGTTCTAAACTTTTAGGAATTTCTTTGTTTTGTTAAACACAAACAAGATGTTCTGAAGAATGTTGGAGGAAAAACAGCCCTTGACATTCATAATAACAGAAAAGAATAAGGAAGTCAATGGCTAATTCCCCCCTACCCACCAGTATTCTTCAGTATAAATTGTTTTGTGTTCAGCAGAGGAAAGAAACAAGTGAATGATAAGTAAATGACAGAAGTTTGTGGAATTTTGTACTCTTTTGACTTAACTGACCATCTCTTTTACAAAGCAGTATAGTGAGACATGATTCGTGCAAGCATACACACATTTAGATAGGTCTTTACACAAAAGTAAGCCACATCAAGTAAGCCTTAGATGTTAGGGGTGAATGAAGACATCAGTGTTATAAGTCATTCTCAACAGAAACCCAAATCTATGTGCCACCATAAAATATATATTATATTATGTTAAATATGTTCAATAAGGGCAAAAAAGCTGCTCAATCTTTATCAAACATGAGTTTAAAATTATTTGAGGGTGACTTTTTTTCTTATGTGTGATTAGATTAATTAATGGACACATCATGATATTAGAATGGATTTTGTTTATTGCTTCATGACCCTTCATTTGTTTTAGAATAATCAGTTTACTACATTCTAAGAAATAAATTAAACAGCAAATGGAAACAAATCTAAGGATGTAGCAAATCTAAGGCCCCAATGTATGAACTACTGACAGTTTCCCAACCCTTATACAATGAAATTACTGCAATAACAATGTCTAAAAATATTAACAATTTAAATGTGTTTTTTTATCACTCAACCCCCATCATTGTAAGTTCCTTACTTGATTTTAATGTATTATATTTTATTTGAAATGTGCACACTGTAAAAAAAAACTGTAATTTTACGGTTTATTTCCAGCAGCCGGAAAAAAATACGTAAAATAGCAGCCATTAAATGACAGAAATTTACCTTAAAAAACAGCTGTTGAATTACAGAAATTTACCAGAAATTTTAATTTAAGAAAATTTCTGTAGTTTTATATCCGTTATTTTATGGTCAATTTTTGTAATTTAATGGCCGTTATTTTACATTTTTATTTCTGCACCCCAGCTGCTGGAAATAAACTGTAAAATTACAGACTTTTTTACAGTGCAGGTATTAGCATTATGCCACAAATGCTGTAAAGAATAATGAGAAGACAAATGATCTCTACTCACCAAAGACAGAAACACTGAATGTTTTAGACATCCATTTCGCTCCAGTTATCTTCACTTCATAAACTCCAGCATGTTCAGATGTGATGTTCATGATGGTCAGAGATCCAGTCTTTCTGTCCAGCTTCAGTCTGTTTCTAAATCTCCCATCAAGAATAATTTGTTCCTCTCTAATGATTTTAGCTATCAGAGATTTCTCAGGTCCAAATTTCCACTGTATGTCGTCGTCTTCTTGTATTTGAGTATCAGTGTGTAGAGTAACAGAATCTCCCTCCTTAACTGACACTGACTCTCCAAACACACCTGGAAAACAGAAAGACATTTAATACAGATTAAGACTCTGGTGGTTTACAAAAATAAAGTCAATTGCACTTCATACATGCGAACTGAGAAACACTCAGAAAAACAGGAGTAAACATGAAAGCAAATATGAGAAAAACTAATAGACAGATACATATTAATTAAAAATTCCTTATTTAAAAAACAAAGCAAAATCCAAGCAAAGAAAAATTAGTTCAAATGCAGATACAAGATGATAATAACATTTAGCTTAAAACTACAAGTTTAATTTTGCCACTTATTTTGAATATCACAAGTTTATTGCTCATTAAATTTCAATTTTAATTTCCGCATGTGAAAATTAACTGGACAAAACATTCGCTGATTCATTCATGATTAATGTAGAAGTAATTTTTCGGTGTGTTTTTGCTGTAAATTAGTAAATAAATGATTATAGTTATTTATATTCTTACATTTGACTTGAATTTGAGTTTAAATTTGGAATGGAAATCCATATTCAAATTAGGCAGATCTCATAGCTATAATTGATCTAGGAAATGAGCTAAGCTATAAAATGTTTTTTTTTTGTTTTGTTTTTTGTAACTTACCAATCAAATGGCTCCAGCACAAAATGAAAAAAACAAACATATGAGGCATTTTCGTCAGTAGTTCTGTGTCTGATCTAATAATACAAACTGATTAAATACCGAAGCTGTTTGAAACCTCCCCTGAGTTTGACCCTCCTAGCTCCATTTGCAAATATAATTAAACATTTCCTTTGTTTGTTTTTTCTGTAAAATCTTCTTATTTAAACTTTACTTGTTCTGGGTGTTAATATTTCTTTATATCATTCAATATACTTTTAAAAAATAAAATTAGGTGACCTTTTGCAACTTAAAAAGTAAAAAAAAAACTTTAAACCTAAATCTTTCTGCTATCTTACAGTTCTGTATTTAGCTACTGAGTCAAACTGAAACCTGCTGTGGTTTATGCTCATCAGAGGTGTGATTTGGTCTGTTGGTGGACAAACAGCTAGTAGGGGAAAGAGTCGTTTTGTGCATGTGAATTTACTCTTTGTAGGTGAAGGGGCTTCTTGCTTCCTCACTTTTATGTTTTTAAACCTATGAACACACACACGAATTAGACCCCATGTCTGATGCAGAAGTACCTAGACTGCAATGGAAAGAGAATAGGGGTCCAAGTGTGGGAAATTCAATATTTCTTTTTTTCCCCCCCTGTAATTTAATGAAGTAAATATCAGATAAAAGGAGTCCTAAAAATAGAAATATCTGACCTTCATCCATATAGCGGCGCATTTGTATTACATTCCAATTAGTTTTTTTTATTAGCATCACACTGTAATAAATGAAACCGTATCCATGCTGACTGGCCCGGATTAGCACAGATTGTAAAGTGTAGTGAACCGTATGGCCTGATAGTAAAAAAATGGCTCTAGTTTTATCAGATGGTCCCCCATCATAGCGTTGGACTGGCTCAACTCTGCTAGTTGGCAACTTGACTTGGCCTACAGAGTAAAGACAAAGACTATAGAATACACAAGACATGTCACTCGTATATGGCAGCATGATGGCTCAGTGGTTAGCACTGTTGCCTCACAACAAAAAAGTCACTGGTTTGAGCCCTAGCTGGGTCAGTTGACATTTCTGTGTGAAGTTTGCATGTTTGTTGGCATGGGTTTCCTCCGGGTGCTCTGGTTTCCCCCACAATTCAAACACATTCAGTACAGGTGAATTGGACAGTGTGTGTGTGCATTAGCTTGGGCAACCTGAAAAGATTTAGCTTAATTTAAACATTTCAAAATGATTCAAAGATGGCTGCCAAGTAAAATGACTTGCCTTAAAGGGACTTTAGTAAGGACCAGTTCACACCACACACAAATGTCAACAAACAAGTTGGCTACTGGGATTTAATGTTAGTTTTGTGCTCCAATTACACATATTGCATACCCACATTCAGAGCAGAGTTATAGTTATTTTTATTTTTTATTTTTTGTTATAACTGCAGAAATGACAGTGACCCTCCTGCGAAAGAAAGTCAATGGAGCAAGTTAAATTGTTTTTATATATTTATTCAAAGTTGTGGGTGGAAAAAAACTTTATGGAACAATAATTTAGTTTGGTATCTCAAAGTGTCAGGTTTCATAAGGTTCAGCTTCTGAGTCAAACTGAAAGCACCTGCGGTCAGCTTTTAGAAATGTGTTTTGATCTGTTTGGTGGACAAACAAACAACTTTATTCAGATAACTTAGAAGACTTAAGATAAGCCCACTGGGTCAGGAGGCTGTGGTTCAGGAAGTACTGGCAGTTCCGATAACCCCAGTTAGTCAGGAGGCTCTGGTTCAGGAGGCACTGGCAATTCAGAAAACCCTAGTGGGTCAAGAGGCTTAGGATCAGGAGGCACTGGTAGTTCACATAGTTCTGGTGGCTCTGGATAGACACACAGCTCTGGCAGCACTGGGAAGTCACACGGCTCTGGTGGCACTGGGAAGTCACATGGCTCTGGTGACACTGGGAAGTCACATGGCTCTGGTAGCCATTTGTGGGACTTAGGTGGCGGCTCTGGCCATTTGTGGAACTCAGGTGGCGGCTCTGGCCATTTGTGGAACTCAGGTGGCGGCTCTGGCCATTTGTGGAACTCAGGTGGCGGCTCTGGCCATTTGTGAAATTTGGGAGGATCTGGCATCTGCCAATTAGGTGATTTGGGAGGATCTGGCACCTGCCAATTAGGTGATTCAGGAAGATCTGGCGCCCACCATTTGGGAAATTTGGAAGGATCTGGCGCCTGCCATTAGGGGGATTCGAGAGGATCTGGCACATGCCATTCATGGGATTTGGGAGGATCTGGTGCTCAGTGTTAAACAAATGACGGACATTCTGTGAGTCGTAAACACCATGTAAGCAACACAGAATGACAGTGGGAATACACCCAAAAAACATTTTGTGGTTCATTCCTCAATATTATCTATGGTGTATGGTGAACCACAAACACTCAAAACAAAATCTAAATACTGAACCACAGGTCCAGTTAGTGTCCACCTTGGGAAGGCTTAACATAATGTCTAGACCACTCCAAAACAAGTCTTTAACAGTGGCCTCACTGGGAAAGGAGGTGGCTAAACTGAATCAATTCCTCCATATATTTCTCCACCGGGCTACCCTCTTGGGATATGGCACAATAAGCACTTACTGAATCAATTTTGGCTGCTGGATCCATGGTGGGTCATTTTTTCTGTCACGTCTGGCGTAGTGCAGGGAATAAACAAGGATGAGAATCCAAATGTAGCCAAACAAGTATTTATTTAAACAAACTAAAACAAAACAATGAGTGAAACTCAGACATCATGGGAGTGACTTAAACTAATGACAATGAAGGGCTAAACAGGACAAGGTATAAATACACAAGGAAACAATTAACTAAACAAGCTGACAAGGGGGTGGAGACAATTAACTCAAAGATTTCCCTGAAATACAAGATTTAATATTTCAGGAGGTGAAGCAGAGGCAGCAAAGGTGGGCCCAGAGCATGAAGCTGTGGAGGGTCTTGAGCGTGGAGGTGCAGAGGGCCTGGAGTGTGGAGGTGCAGAGGGCCTGGAGCTTTGGTTCAGCAGGCATTGATGGTTCAGATAACCCCAACAAATCAGGAGGTTTAGGTTCAGGAGGCACTGGTGGTTCAGATAACCTCAGTGGGTCAGGAGGCTCCGGTTCAGGATGTATTGGCAGTTCAGATAACCCCAGTGGGTCAGAAGGCTTAGGATCAGGAGGCACTGGTGGTTCATATAGCTCTGGCAGCACTGGATAGTCACACGTCTCTGATGGCACTGGGAGGTCACACAACTCTAAGGGCTTACTCACACTATGCTATCCGAACCGTGCCCAGGCCCCTTTCCCGGATTGTTTAAGAAGTGTGAGTGCTATGAATGTGAGCGCGGTTCACTTGGGCTCAGGCGCGGTACGCTTACAGTGTGAGTGCAAGCGTGCCTAAGCCTGAAACTGAATGTGAGGTGTGACTTTTAAAGGACTGTTTCATATGGATTAATTAATCATTCATACTGTTTAATGAACGCAAACTGTTGTAGATTATTAAAGATGCAAATCCCTCATTGCACGTCAGCTGTGCCTTCAGCAAACTTCCTAATTCCTGCAGCACGAGGACTTTATGATTGTTTATGAGGGTCAAAAGTGTCTGATCTGTTCGGCGAAATATTAGACTGCGTGTCATCGTATATCAAACGACTTAAACGATATAACTAAAGAAATCTTCACTGTGCTAAGCGAGAGCGCTTACTGAACAGCGCATCATCAATGATGTAAGCGCGCCCAGGCCCGAATGTAATGTGAGTGCGGGCCGTCGGGGGAGACGGGAGGGGGGACAAGCGTGCTTTGGCCCGGTTCAAGGCAACTGTACATAGTGTGAGTACGGCCTAATAGCCATTTGTGAGACTCAGGTGGTGGCTCTGGTATCCAGTCGTGGGACTCAGGTAGCAGCTCTGACTATTTGTGGGACTCAGGTGGCGGCTCTCGCCATTCGTGGACACCCAGATGGTGGCCATTTGGGAGGATTTGGCGCCCACCATTTGGGGGATTCGGGAGAATCTGGCACCCGCCATTGGGGATTCAGGAGGATTTTGCGTCTGCCATTCCGGGGATTTGGTAGGATCTGATGCCGGCCATTCTGGAAACTCAGGCGACGATGGCCAGTTGGAAAACTCAGGTGGAGGTGGTCGATCTCGAAATTCAAGTGGCAAATGGTGACAAATGGTGAACATTCCGTGAGCCACAAACACATTGGAAGCAACACACTAAATGCCAGCAGGAATACAAGAAAGCATTGCCAGACTGATGGAGTATGCCAGGGAGTGACAGATACACAGGTGAGTCAAGTGTGGTTTTGCTCTTCCTTTCTAGCCCTGCTCATCGCGGGTCTTATTGCTTGTTGCCCCCCTACAGCACGTCTTGTGTATTAGGCCAGATTCACGGTGGCAGGCCAGATTTTGAAGTCTTGCTCAAGTGACAAATGCAGAGCAACTAATATTTATTTTTGAATAGCCTGATTAATTTTTTTGACTTTGTCATATAAATATATTATTATATTATATCATTGTCTTTTTACTCAAAAGCTTGCGCACTAAACATAAAATGTCATTATTATTGCCCTTATGAAATAAATCATGTTTTACTACAAAACAAAAACAAGTTTATTGCACCATGGTAAAGACAAATTAACTAACCATTGTGTTGGAGTAAAATTGCTGTAATTTATATGGTAATCACAGTGGTTACAATGGTTACTACACTTATTATTACTACACTTATTACTACTGTAATAAAAACATAGTTAGCTTATTTTTGTACCTGTATGTAAAATGTGTGCTCAGCTTGCTTCTACATAATGTATTGTATGTTAAAACGCAATCTAGTGTACAGAAACAGTCACTACAGATTTATCTTTACCCACCAGATTATCTTTATATCATATCTTTATCTCACACACAGATTTTATGCAATAAACTAGGCTACACAATTTCAGACATTAGAAAAATATTTATTTATTTCCCCCACTATAAATCTCTTTACACATATAAACTACTTCTAAATCCAGTTTTCGAAAGTTCATCGTTTTAACTATTTAATTGCTGCTGAACACACGCTCATCAGGTATTTATCTGCTGATACGGTTTCTGAACATAAACAAACAGAATAAAGCCATTTGCTTAATAAATGTGTGAAGGGTCTTCTGTATTTTTAAATGTGTAGACATGCTCAATCAATAAAGGGAATGTTTGTTTTATTACATCCACAGTTAAAGCAACACTTTTGGATGTTATTATATGGCTGTTTTTGTTTATAATTAAACAAGTTTTTAAGCTGTATCCCTTTAAATTGAATGAATGAATTTAATCTGTAAAAGTTATTTTATTTATTAGGCTCCTCTGATACTGTATGTAAATTGTATATGTTAGACTCTTTTTTTTTACACCCAATATTTGTCTTTTTGAGCAAATCTATCAATTGGTTCAAATATTTCTCAAGTCAACTTTGAGTTTTAATGGTTTAATAGTTAATTTTGAATCTGAATGAGTAATCTAGATTTTATTTAAGTTTTTATTAGTATATGCTTTTATCTGGGTATATTATTTTATAGTCTGCAGTTTTCCTCCAATTTAAGAGTACAGTTCAGTGGTAATGTTGTAGCCTGTTTTGAAAGTGTGAGCTTTGATTCCGTTTAAAGTAAACTAATATTGCTTCTTTCATGTGCATCACATTGACATAAATATATGTATGTAGAAGTGATATTAGTAGTTTTGGATGGAGTGTCAGTCAATATCTACTATGATGACCATCTGTCTGCCACTGTTTTACAATCAGGTCTGCCTGTAGGTGCTGTAGCAGGAATATATGCTTCTGTTCTTCTGATGGTCATTGGTGTTGCTGTTGTGCTGGGATTTATTATTACGAGAAAGCAAGAAAGACAGGTGGCATGCAGTTGATATAACCCATTAGTTGTGGGAAAATAATCTTTAATAGATATAAAATATTTGTTTGCAGTAACTACCCAAGTCAAGTTTACTGATGTTTGTTATTGTTCAAACAGGAAACAAGACATGCTGCAATCAGGTACAGGTAAGATACTACATACAGCGAATCTGCAGAAACTGTCAATTCATTACTTTATAAATCAGTACACAAAATCACAGACAAAAATTTGAAAATGCTTGTGTTTTTATGTTACTTAGGAATGAAAAATGGCCCCACTCACAGTGGACTTTTTTTTGTGTAATGCTGAAGCTGAGCTTCAAAATTTAGGACACGTTAAACAACTAAAAACACACAAATAAATCTATAATAATGATCAGGGTTACCAGTATTGCCTTTACTCAACAGTACAAGAGTTCAGTCATTTTAGATGCAATGTTTTAATTAGGGCTGTAAAGCAATAAAATAAATTCAAAATAGAAAACTAAACAAATTTTTAAAAATGAGATTGGTATCTTAGAAACAAAAAATAAATAAATAAACTGACTGCAATTAAGAAAATAAAAAAGCCCAAAGCAAACTTAACTTAGATATTTACACATAATGTTTCTTGCAGGCCTCCCTGCCAATGTTGGTGACCAGTCAGGCGGATGGCCAGGTGAATTGAAGCAGGACCACAGGCAGACATGTGCACAGGTAGGTTCAACTTTTTTTTTTTGCTTCCATTTGCTTCACGGCACATCTGTGGTGTCTCTGAATTTAGTGACTGACAATGTGTACAGAGTAAAGCATAAACTGTATGTAAGGGGTTGGACAATGAAACTGAAAAAAAAAACCCATAAGAGAATTAAAAGAAAAACCTTGACTCTAAAATGTTGATTCCCTTCCAAGTTTTCTGTACGTTGATACAAAGTTTGTATGTACATGCAAAAACATATAGGCTATAAAAGTACAAAAAACAATAATTAAAAAGTGAGCATGCCCTTGACCTTTGAGGTGTAAATTATTATAATTTTTTTTCTATAATTCTTTCAGATCATCTGTCAGTCAAAATTTGAACTTTCCATCTTCCATGGCCTGCATAGTCACCAGATGTAAATATTATTGAGCCCCTTTGGGTGTTTTGGAGGAGCGAGTCAGGAAACATTTTCCTCCACCAGCATTACGTAGTGACCTGAACACTATTCTGCAAGAAGAATGGCTTAAAATCACTCTGGCCACTGTGCAGCACTTGTATCTGTCATTTCCAAGACCAACTGATGCTATATTGGCCTGAAAAAGAGGCCCTACACCATACAAATGAATTATTATGGTCTAAAGCAGGTTTTTCAGTTTCATTGTCCAACCCCTTACATACAGTTTATGCTTTACTCTGTACACATTGTCAGTCACTAAATTCAGAGACACCACAGATGTGCCGTGAAGCAAATGGAAGCAAAAAAAAAAAGTTGAACCTACCTGTGCACATGTCTGCCTGTGGTCCTGCTTCAATTCACCTGGCCATCCGCCTGACTGGTCACCAACATTGGCAGGGAGGCCTGCAAGAAACATTATGTGTAAATATCTAAGTTAAGTTTGCTTTGGGCTTTTTTATTTTCTTAATTGCAGTCAGTTTATTTATTTATTTTTTGTTTCTAAGATACCAATCTCATTTTTAAAAATTTGTTTAGTTTTCTATTTTGAATTTATTTTATTGCTTTACAGCCCTAATTAAAACATTGCATCTAAAATGACTGAACTCTTGTACTGTTGAGTAAAGGCAATACTGGTAACCCTGATCATTATTATAGATTTATTTGTGTGTTTTTAGTTGTTTAACGTGTCCTAAATTTTGAAGCTCAGCTTCAGCATTACACAAAAAAAAGTCCACTGTGAGTGGGGCCATTTTTCATTCCTAAGTAACATAAAAACACAAGCATTTTCAAATTTTTGTCTGTGATTTTGTGTACTGATTTATAAAGTAATGAATTGACAGTTTCTGCAGATTCGCTGTATGTAGTATCTTACCTGTACCTGATTGCAGCATGTCTTGTTTCCTGTTTGAACAATAACAAACATCAGTAAACTTGACTTGGGTAGTTACTGTTAACAAATATTTTATATCTATTAAAGATTATTTTCCCACAACTAATGGGTTATATCAACTGCATGCCACCTGTCTTTCTTGCTTTCTCGTAATAATAAATCCCAGCACAACAGCAACACCAATGACCATCAGAAGAACAGAAGCATATATTCCTGCTACAGCACCTACAGGCAGACCTGATTGTAAAACAGTGGCAGACAGATGGTCATCATAGTAGATATTGACTGACACTCCATCCAAAACTACTAATATCACTTCTACATACATATATTTATGTCAATGTGATGCACATGAAAGAGGCAATATTAGTTTACTTTAAACGGAATCAAAGCTCACAATTTCAAAACAGGCTACAACATTACCACTGAACTGTACTCTTAAATTGGAGGAAAACTGCAGACTATAAAATAATATACCCAGATAAAAGCATATACTAATAAAAATTTAAATAAAATCTAGATTACTCATTCAGATTCAAAATTAACTATTAAACCATTAAAACTCAAAGTTGACTTGAGAAATATTTGAACCAATTGATAGATTTGCTCAAAAAGACAAATATTGGGTGTAAAAAAAAAGAGTCTAACATATACAATTTACATACAGTATCAGAGGAGCCTAATAAATAAAATTACTTTTACAGATTAAATTCATTCATTCAATTTAAAGGGATACAGCTTAAAAACTTGTTTAATTATAAACAAAAACAGCCATATAATGATAACATGCAAAAGTGTTGCTTTAACTGTGGATGTAATAAAACAAACATTCCCTTTATTGATTGTGCATGTCTACACATTTAAAAATACAGAAGACCCTTCACACATTTATTAAGCAAATGGCTTTATTCTGTTTGTTTAGGTTCAAAAACCGTATCAGTAGATAAATACCTGATTTTCAGCAGCAATTGTGGTTAAAACGATTAACTTTGGATAACTGAATTTAAAAGTAGTTTATATGTGTAAGAGATTTACAGTGGGGGAAATAAGTATTCAACACGTTATCATTTTTCACTTCTGTTGTGTTTGGGAATGTACGGAAAGCGAAAAGTTATGAACAAAAATGTTGGCACTGCTTTCGTGTCTTGTAATGTTAAAGCAGCACAGTAAAATTAGTCTTACACTCCCGTTACTTAAGTTCTGTATCTTTTTTTTCTAATGTCTAAGTTTGTGTAGCCTAGTTTAATATTGCATACAATCTGTGTGTCAGATAAAGATATATAAAGATAAATCTGTAGTGACTGTTTCTGTACACTAGATGGCATTTTAACATTCAATACATTATGTAGAAGCAAGCTGAAAAAAATAAGCTAACAATGTGTTTATTACAGTAGTAATAAGTGTAGTAATAATAAGTGTAGTAACCATTGTAACCACCTTAATATCCATATGCATTACTACAATTTTACTACAAACACAATGGTTAGCTAATTTGTGTTCACCATGGTGCAGTAAACTTGTTTTTGTTTTGTTTTTTGCAACATACATGAGACCCGCTGAAGGGAAGCAACAAAAAACGATAAAAACCACAAAAAACACAAAACCACACTTAACTCACCTGTGTATCTGTCTGTGACTCCCCGGGCATGCTCGATCTGTCTGGCAATGCATCTTGTATTCCTGCCGGCATTCAGTGTGTTGTTTCCTCTGTGTTTGTGGCTCATGGAATGTTGGCCATTTGTCGCCATTTGCCACCTGAGTTTGGAGATCGACCACCACCAGTTTTCTGATTGGCCAACACCGCCTGAGTTTCCCGAATGGCGGGCACCAGATCCTACCAAATCCCCCAAATGGCAGACGCCAAATCCTCCAGAATCATCAAATGGCGGGTGCCAGATTCTCCTGAATGCCCGACTGGTGAGCACCAGATCCTCCCAAATATCCACCACCTGAGTGGCCACGAATGGCTAGAGCCGCCACCTGAGTGCCACAATCAGTCAGAGCCGCCACCCGAGTTTCACAAATGGCTTTTTAGAGTTGTGTGACTTCCCAGTGCCATCAGAGACGTGTGACTATCCAGTGCTGCCAGAGCTATGTGAACCACCAGTGCCTTCTGATCCAAAGCCTCCTGACCCACTGGGGTTATCTGAATTGCCAGTACATCCTGAACCAGAGACTCCTGACCCACTGGGGTTATCTGAACTGCCAGTGCCCCCTAAACCTAAGCCTCCTGATCTATTGGGATTATCTGAACCATCAATGCTTGCTGAACCAAAGCTGCAGGCCCTCAGCAGCTCCACGCTCTAGGTCATCCACAGCTCCACAGTCAGGCCCTCCACATCTCCACGCTCTAGGCCCACCTTTGCTGCATGGACCTGTCCCTCTGTCCAAAACCCTTATTTGCTCCACCTCCTAAAATATTGAACATTGTATTTCAGGGATCGTCTGGAAGCCGCTTCTTGGGGAGGGGCTATGTAACATTCTGGTTTCTGTTTTTGTCTTTTTCAGTTCAGTGTTTTCTAGTCACTTTCTGTTCACCTTAGTTTACCCTTATTATGTTGTTAATCTTTGAGTTAATTGTCTCCACCCCCTTGTCAGCTTGTTTAGTTATTTGTTTCCTTGTGTATTTATACACTGTCCTGTTAGTCCTTCATTGTCATTAGTTTAAGTCACTCCCATGATGTCTGTGTTTCACTCATTGTTTTGTTTTAGTTTGTTTAAATAAATACTTGTTTGGCTACATCTAGATTCTCATCCTTGTTTATTCCCTGCACCACATCAGACGTGACAGAACTAATGACCCACCATGGATCCAGCAGCCAAAATAGATTCAGTCTACGGCTCCCCGAGCATGCTCCATCAGTTTCCAGATTGACCGCCACTTGAGTTTCCTGAATAGCAGGCACTAGATTCTCCCAAATCTCCTGAATGGCAGGCGTCATATCCTCCTGAATCCCTCAAATTGCCAGAGCCGCCACCTGAGTCCTACGGATGGCCAGACCCCCACCCGAGTCCCATGAATTGCTACCAGAGCCATGTAACTTCCCAGTGCTGCCAGAGCTGTGTGACTATCCAGTACAGTCAGAACTATGTGAAGCACCAGTGCCTCCTGATCCTTTCAGGTTGACTATGAACCTCAGGAAACCTGACACTATGAGATACAAAATTAATTTATTGTTACATTAAGTTTTTTTTTCCAACAAGACAATTTAACTTGCTCCATTCACATTCTATTGCGTTAGGGTCACTCTGTAATTTCTGACTTACAACTAAAAACTGTCACGGTTGTGGATCTATCTGTTCTTCGTGTATGTATGTGTGTGTGACTCTTGTAATCTCTATTAATAAATCATCTTGCATTCACTTGCATTTGGGTCTCCTGTGTATATTTGTGACAAAAACACTCTCTCTGAATGTGGATATGCAGTATGCATAATAGGTGCACAAAATTAAGGGGAAACACGAGAAACTAAATTCAACACAACAATAAATCCCAGCAGCCAACTTGTTTGTTAACATTTGTGTGGTGTGAACTGGTCTTTACTAAGGTCCCTTTAAGCCAAATCATTTCACTTTCAAAAAAAATTTTCTATAAATATTTTCAAGGGTAAATAATCCTAACCACAATTATTCTTTTGCTTTAATTAAAGGGTCACGAAACACCAAAACACATTTTTTGAGCTGTTGACAGTCATGTATGTGTTCCACTCTGCTATAAACACTATTGGGACACATATATTGCACAAAAAAGTGAAAACTGGTTGTTTTTGCGTTATTTTGAGCAAATTCGTTCTTCTGGTTTGAAACTAATTTTTGAAGCTGCATCACGGAGATTAGATACTTGCGGGTAAATCCAGAGTGGAGAGTGTCTGTCTGTACCTGCGAGTACATTGTGTCGTATCTGAGGGTGCGGCATTAATTCATGAGAAAGTCTTTGTTCAAACCAATCAGCGCGCTCTATTGTGTATGCGGTGCAACTTCATTAAAATGCATGATAGCTTTGGAGACACGGGTCGTCTGTGTTGCATTTATTAGTGCGCTGTGTTTATTAATGTACTGCAACGAAGGTTTTGTTCTCATTTTCCCTCTATGAGAGCACTGCTGGACTCACGTAGAAACAATAAGAACCATACCAAATTACCCTTTCGAAGAACTGTTGTAAATCGTAGATATAAACCTAATCTTTGTGAACTCTGGCATACGTTTTACATAAGTTTTGGTTTTAATCATCTGATAATGAAGTAACCAGTCCCCAGTGGTCCTCAACCACCAGGCCACGGACCAATGCCAGTTTGTGGATCAATTGTTACCTTGCCACAAAATAAATCATTAATTATTTCTGTTTTATTTATTATCTGACTCTGAACAATCTTTTATTTTGAAAAATGACCGTATTCTCTCACTTACACGTCGGTCACTTGCCCAAATTCGAGTAATAATAATAATAATAATAATTCCTTACATTTATATAGCACTTTTTTGGACACTCAAAAAGCTTTACACATAGGGGGGAATCTTCTCATTCACCACCAGTGTGCAGCATCCACCTGGATGATGCAACGGCAGCCATTTTGCGTCAGACAGCACACCACACACCAGCTGATTGGTGGAGAGGAGACAGAGTGATTAAGCCAATTATGATATGGGAATGGTTAGGAGGCCATGATGGACTGAGGCCAGTGGGCAGATTTGGCCAGGATGCTGGGGTTAAACCACTACTCTGTTTCGAAAGGCTTCCTGGAATTTTAATGACCACAGAGAGTCAGGACGTTGGTTTAACGTCTCATCTGAAAGACAGTGCTCACTGAGCAGTATAGAGTCCTCGTCACTATACTGGGTCATTAGGAGCCATGCAGACCGCAGCTTGGGCGCCCCCTGCTGGCCTTACTAACACCACTTCTGGCAGCAACCTGGTTTCCCATGTGGTCTCCCATCCAAGTACTGACCGAATGCAGCCCTGCTTAGCTTCAGTGGGTGACCATGTGAGAGTTGCAGAGAGCTAGCTGCCGGCAAGAAACAGACGTCTTTGAAAGGTAGGGGAAAAGGCCCAGTGAAGGACAAACAAACTGCCAAGGGTAAGATCCGCAACCCATTTGTCAGCGAATTAGGTGAATCCTCCATGTCTGTGCAAGAAGATCAACTGCTGGAGATCTAAAATAATGGGAGTATTTTAGGGGCTGTTCGCATATCGTGTCTTTTCTAGAGTTCGAGCATGTTCCAATGGAGGTGTGCGGCTTGCACGCGCAAGCGACGTGACACGCTAGCGCCTTCCAGATGCACCTAGATAAATGAATGAGGCGAGCACACCGCTAGTGACGTGACAAAAACTGACTGATTAGCTTCAGCTTGTATGGAATATACACATTTTGGTAGAGTAATTATCTCATCTCAACCTACGATTCAACACCCCATCCTGTGGCACAGCTTTACTAGGCATGGACCCAATTAAAGGCCGTCATCTCAGATTTAATGGTCACAATGTGCTGCCGCCTCCACATTCTGCTTCTGCCTGTGCTCTGTCTACAACGCATCACAGCATGTTGCATTGGTTTGTGTGAAAAATATTACACACAAGGTTATTATTTCTACATGCCTCCTGCCAGATGCAAATTATGTCACTTACCTTTCTCTGTGACGTACGCTGTTTCCTTAGAATTATTGAGTCTTTTGGACACTGGTGTCATTGAGAAAAGTCAGTTATAGTGGACAGCTACCCCTTACCACACATGGAAGAGTTGATAACGTTACTACAGGGAGCAACATTTTATTCCAACCATTGATTATATGAACTCCCTAGAGAGCAAACAACATGTATCTCTTTTTTTTAGGGCTGGGACACACCGATGGTCAGCCGTTAAGCTTTGTCTGTTTTTCGTTCAGGCTAGTTGGTTTGGTGTTTTCCACATGTTGGCTCTCATCTGATTAATGTCAGATCTCATTGGCCTAATTCAGTGTTTAGAATTGGCATTGGTTGTCACCTGAAGAGAGCGATCAGACTGGTTATTCAGCATTGAATCAAAGTGCAATTGTAACATAGTGAAGTGACATAGAAAGTAAACAATTGAAGCCAAGAAGGAACACAAAGAAGCCGGCAATAATTTTGTTACATTTCTCAAATATTTGTAACCATATGAATTATTAGATTATCATACATATTAGCAGGGGCGAATCCCTCTGTGCTGACAATTACTGTTATAATGGTACTGAATGCTGCTTTGTTTACTCTTTGTCTGCACATGTCCGCAGTTCAGTTTGCTTTAGCAGAATGAGAAAACAGATACTACCCCCCTGTGGAATGGCTTTTTTGTCCAGACGTGATCCAACATGATGCGACAACACAATTGATTTTTTCTAGTTGTTTGGTATTGGCTTGATGTGTACCGGCCGTAAGGCAGCCCGGACCTTACAGCAATGCACAATGCACTTCAAACGAGTTTCACATGGTTTGGCATCAGCTTTCTCTGCGTTTCAAAAAAACGATGGTCATAATTTTGGAGGGGATCCAAAATGTTGCCAATTATGTGGGGATGCACTCTACAGGAGCTCGATCAAGCACTAAATAAAGCACTGGTGCCTCTGTACTGTGCCACTGGTCTGTTGAAGAGCTACACAACTTAGGAGAGGGTAAAAGCCTACTTAAACAACTTTCCTTGCACTAATTGACTCGGTGCAACCAGTGGTAGTTTTCTATTGATGCATTTGCTGAAAAGTGGAAGATGTATTTGTGGGGCCGCAGGTTTACATTTTATTTGACATTTTATTAATAAGCTTTAAGCATGCTGCTTACCACAAAAGTCATTGACTAAGCTGGTGTGCACATAGCTCGGGGGGCTGCACTGTACTCTGTTTTGACTAGACAGTGCATTACTGTGCTGGAACTGAAAACCATGCAGCAGCTTGTTTGCCACACCTACCCCTGCAGGTTTATCAAGTGTGATCTGTTGCTGTAAACCTAATTGCCCTTCGGGGACAATAAAGACAATTCCAATTCCTGCCTCTCACTATGCAACGCCAGATAAAGAAACTGAATTCATTTTTTTTTGTGTCCACTGCTCTCACTGCCATATCTAAGGATGAACCTGCTACTACTTCTGTTAATTGCCATGAGCTCTCTGCAGACAAATTGCCCATAGCTGGCATCCACCACCTTCTGCATTGGTCCACATTGTCCACGGGTGAGGTATGGTGAGGACAAAGCAACACCTGGGGTAAATAATTTCAGCTGTGCCTCTCTTTGGAAAAGACTGCTAAAACTTTAGTTGTGCCAATGCAGCCTGCTCCCTTGACTTCTGCACCCTGGGAAAAAAAACTGGCAATCAATATTAAAAGCTGTTTTGAGGCTGTTTCCTGGTACTGCCGGTGTACTATTGCTCTCACAGATTATTACAGTAATTAGCTTTTACTACATGTTGCAACAAAACAAGTGACTTCGTCCTTCACCTCTCTCTTCAGTAGACATAGCAACCCAAATACAGAAGATCACATGGAATCTCAATTTAACTGGACACATCATGTATATCCAAAAAGGTGATGAAGTGCAAATGAAAAAAGCCAGTGCAGGTACCAAAACCTTACCAAATTTCACTTCTCCAAACATAGATCAGATCTTACACTTACCTCTTGGAAGATGGCCTGTCTTGCTCTCATGCCACGCATAAAAACAGACAAGTTCGTCTGGGGGAATGTGGTTGCCTTTGGTTCCAGGATATTGTATCTCAATTGCAGGCATCAGGGAGTCCCTATAAATAAGCGGGAGACCCCCGGAGATTTGGAATGTGTGAAATGGTTGTGCCTCCAAAGCTGAAAATGTGCATTCTTCTCATGGTTCATTTTCCAGAACAGGAGTGCCTTAACTCAATCCTGGGGTAGTTTAGCTCCAACGTCCTTCAACACACCTGCATGGAAGTTACTAGTATACCTAGCAAGAGCTTGATTGGCTGCTTCAGGTGTGTCTAATTGGGGTTGGAACAAAACTCTGCAGGACACTGGACCTCCAGAACCGAGTTCAGGCACTCCTGGTCTTGAAGTTCTGAGTCTTTAAAGACTAATTTGCTGGAGAAACTTCAAATTAGAAAAGTCAAATGGGCTGAAAGATTGTCTCTTAAACAGAATTTTGCGGCATGCACATTGAGCGACCATTAAAGCTAAGTTATAATGCTATTGCTGGTTATTTAAACCAGTGTTTCCCAACCCTGCTCCTGAAGGCACACCAACAGTACACATTTTCAACCTCTTCCTAATCAAACACACATGAATCAGTTCATCAGAACATTAGTAGAGACTCCAAAACCTGAAATGAATGGGTCAGATAAGGGAGACATCCAAAATATGTACTGTTGGTGTGTCTCCAGGAATAGCTGGGAAACACTGATTTAAACTGTTCTTACACTTACAAATGTGCAGTTAAGTGCATTGCTGTGCATGTAAATATATGAAAAACAGCAATAGTGATGCTTTTTTCCCGTTTTTTAGATACGCTTACTAATGTTTTTTTGTTATAGATGGAATTCATTTAACTAAACTGGTGATATGTGATGATGTTACCTTGATGTAACATGAAATGTTTTTTTCTCCTCAGAAAATTAAAGAGGAAGATAATGTGGTGTATTCTCCTATCACAATAAGATGATAATAAAAGTTCAGTTTCTTCAAACTCCAGCACTTCCTGCAAGATCCTCGGATAGCATATAAAACATCAAATGTTCTTAATTTTCTGGACAGATTTCTTAAGTGATCAATTGGTGGTATTCTCTTTAGCAAACAAATTTTATTAATTTTATTAGGCAAATATTTACTATTGAAGATAAAGATTGGAACAGTAAATGTAATCTGAAATATTCATCATTATTCATCATTTCATCATACGTTCAGCTTTCTATTTTCTCTATGCAAAGACCTTTGTATGCAAACTAAATCAAATTAAATGTTTGAAGAAAAAAATATTTTATTTATAAAGCTGGAAATGTGATGTTTTAAAAAATGTAAGTGGTCAGCAACTTTATCAGTTCTTTTACTTTTTAATTTTTGTATTTTCTTAACTGTAACCTAAAAAGATCATAAGGTATGACACAGCAAGACAAATAAATGGTTTTCTTTTTCATATTTTTTATTATTCCCCTTTTTTTTAAACATAAATAATCTCTCTGTACAAATGTGCACACAATTACGAAACAAAAAGTTGAACATTGGTTTTAGTAACAAAATGTCATGTTGGGCTCACACTGTGCGATTTCATCCACTATTCAGTTGTCTGATATAAATTTGTTAAATCATAAAATATTCCTAAAATCCTGGACTAAAATATCTTTGATCATTAGTTTGACATGTTCACCAACTGCTAATTAATGGCTGTAAAGATCAAGTTTCGAACAGAAAATTTCAGACACTTTCCTGTATTTACTTCAGCTGCGACAAGCATCAAACTAAGAACCAATAAGAGTGCAAAATCTGATAACACAAAACTCCAAGTGACCGCAGAGAAATGTCAAAATAGGATTTTTTCTGGTTTTACCATCAAGTCATGTTAGGAGTAAACATCTTTTCAATGGTTTAGTAATGGCCATGAGCGTTTTGCGTGCTGTTTATGCACCCTGCGGGCCTCATGTTTTAACCACCTGCTGCACCTTGAGCTTTTGGCATTACGCTTTGTGCACTCACGGATAAAAAAAAGTGGAAAAAGTGAGTTATGTCAGTCACGTCTTTTTCTTTCTCCAATCAAAGAAAGCAGAGGCGGAGCTTCCGTTGAGGCCACAGCAGTATTTGTGTTGTAAATTCGACTACAGAGACTTTTGAAGATGGAGGAGAAACTAGCGGTCACTGTTTCAAGTTATCCAAAGCTGTATTACTTCACAAATCTTGAATATCACAATATTATTAAACATTACAATTATAACAACATCCACTGATTCAGTCGTTGCCTAGTCACGTAAAAGTACTCTGCACTTTTTTTATCCCTTGTCAACAAAATAGGCAGTGAGGTGCGCCTTGCATTTTTGGTAAGTAAAAGCATGTTCGGTGTGTTACTTCTGCATCAAGTAATCTGCGTGACCCACTTTGCCTGCCTTGCGAGTAGCCATACATTTATACTTCTGCGTGCTGTTTGTGTTGCTCTGCATTAACACTTCCGAAACATGAGCTGACAGTTGCTTATGTTCCTCTGTGTCAAGTTTCTTCGCTGGTGTTTTGTTTTTTTCTGAACGATACCTTAAATGTGCAAGTAGCTCAAACGCACTCATTTGGAGGTGGGAACCGGCGGACATGCAAAAACATTAATCATAAGGTAAACACAAAACAAAATCTTGAGGTCCTTCATGGGACTCGATCTAACAGGTTTGCATGGCTCTCGGTCCCGCCCACACTGGTCACAGTTACCAAGCCGACCAATCACAGAGCTTGCGCCATACGTAGTGGTGACATGTATTTACATTTTTTGAGAGGTGTGCATCGGTGTCAGCCACGGTGAGGGCTATGCGACCGTGCGAAGGCTGTGGCGGAGCATACGTGTGCGCTTGACGCAGAAGTATAAATCAGCCTTTATGTGCCATGCGCGCCTCACGTTTTTGCCGTTGTTTGCTGTGAGCCTGCAGTTGCAAAAAAGTCAACTCTGAGCAGAAAAATTGTGTTACATCAGTTGCGTCTTTTTCATTCTCCAATCAAATGAAAGCAGAGGCGGGGTTTCTGTTGAGGGGACAGCTGTGTTTGTGTTATGACGACTATGGAGGATTTTAAAGATTTAGGAGAGACTAGTGGTCTCTGTTTCAAGTCATACAAAGCTATTCACAAATTGTGAATGTCTTAATATTATAAAATGTTACAATTATAACAATATCAACAGCTGAGTCAGTCGTTGTCTAGCAACATTTTTTTCAGTAAGATGCGCCTAGCGTTCTCAGAATGAAAAAGCATGTTAGGTGTGATCAGGCCCTTATACTTGTGTAAAACGCGCACGCATATGGTCCAGCGCAGCCTTCAAAACATGTAACTACATGTCGCGCAGGCTGTGTGATTGGTCAGTTTGGTACTAGTGACAAGCATGGGTGGAGCTGAGAGAAAGAGCAGCGAGCCTGTTGGTGGGAGTGTTTAACAATGGTCAAGTCCTGTGCAGGAGCTCCATATGGAAACTGTTGTTTACCTTATGATTAAAACTGTTGCACGTCCGCTGGTTCTAGCCTCTAAAAGTGCGAGTTTTAGCCACTTGTACATTAAGCTAATGTTCAGAAAAAATAAAACAGCTGTGAAGAAACCTGACACAGAGAAACATAAAAACCTACTGCCAGTTAGCGTTTCGGAAGTGATATTGCAGAGCTTTCTTGAGCTTTATGATGTTTACTTTGCAATTACTTTGCATTACATTGACGATGATTGTAAGCTGCGCCAGAGATGCCCTGAGATGGCATATTGTCCATTACATAAAAATTATTATTTAAAAAAATTATATACAGTATATAATATTTATTTACAGTTATTTTATTTAGAAGAGATGCTGCTTATTTTCTACTTTTAATATGAAAAATATTGAAAATAATAAATTTTGTTTCCAAAGGTGCAAGTTATTAATTTTCACTTTTTATAAGAACAAAGCGCCTGTTGGTTTTAAGCAATGTGTGTTTTAACTTCAGTTGTTCAGCATTGATGTTCAACAAATAATCATAGATGGTAGATAGTGTGTGTTTCCTTCAATTATTTTAAAATCAAGTAATGTACCCTTCATTCAAACATCTTTCACTTGTAATATGTGGGCATATTTACTGTACAATACCTGTCAGTAAACTATGAGGGAAAATAAATAAATAAAATAATTGTTTATTAATCATAATCGTTCAATTAATCTAGATTTTGATTTTAGGCCAAATCACCCAGCCCTACACGTGACAACCCTATTTTAAAACCCAGAGACCGTAACAATAGGTCTACGCAAGTAAGACCAAATGTGTTGAAAAACACATTTCTGGCAAAATAAAAACAAATGCACATAAATATCAATAATCCAAAAATGAAATACAAAACTTTGATGCTTTCTTTCCTCTTGTTGGAAATTATACAAGCAAAACTGACCAACGAATGACAGGTTTTGACGTGTCTTCCTTTGGATTAGATTAGTTTAGTTCAAAACTTACTAAAAATTGTAAAGTGGTAAACCTCCATGTTCACTTTTTTTGATTAGTTTTAAGGATAAGATCAATGGCATAAGATCATTTGCAGAGTCCAAGAGGCAAATGTGACTATGGACTCTCATTAGCAGCTGCTAGTGGTTCTGCCTTTTTCTGCAAGTCTCCTAAAGACACCTGTAACAAAATGAAATGAACAGCACTAATGATTCACTCAAATAAACAAACTTTCAGACATACTGTACAGCTCTATTTACAGATTTCTTTGCAGAGCATACAATGATTCTCTTAATGAGAGTTGAGTCTGTGTTACCGTGTCATCTTTTGTGCTACAGTAATCACATGTTTGCATGTTACTGTATACTGTGTAAAATCATGTGAAGTAATAAATGACTGAACTCTTTTATTGTTGAGTTTTATAACAATATTAAGGGTTCCCACTCTTTCATAAACAGCAGATTCAAGGACTTTCAATGATATGTTAAAGGGCACCTAGGTTACCCCTTTTTCCAGATTTAATATAAGTCTTTTGTGTCCTCAGAATGTGTCTGTAAAGTTTTAGCTCAAAACACCCATCAGGTTATTTATTATAGCTTTCACTAGATGGTCTTTTATAGCTCTCAATAGATTTTTGCTGTTTTTGTGTACTGCGCCTTTAAGGCTAGCCCTCCGTGCTCATCGTTTCCACGAGCCTGCCGCACGTGCCTCAGTCTCCGCCCTTGGCTGCCTCAGACAACAGACAGACATAAAGAAAGCAGATCTCACGTAACGTTTGTGACAAAAACTACAGTAAGAGCTTTATCAATGATTATTTGGTGCATTTGTTGTGTGGAGCTGCAGGATGAGTCACACACGATGTCGTTACAAAGTTCACGCGCACACACACAGAGCGCAGACACACACGCACATACATAAAGCGCACGCGTTTAGCTTTGCACTGTCTTTGCACGCAAATGTGACAGGAATGTGACCACTGCTGTATGGATATCTGTTACGATAATGTACAAAATAAACCTGATTTAACGTCCACAAACCAAATTGAAGTGTCTTTTATTATTGTTCTGAAACTCACTCTTGTTCACATTTGATGATGATTGATGATCCTAAACTGAACAGACCTTTTATTTAGGGTTGATTTGCGCACGTCCTGTCTTGTGGATATGAAACGTTACTACGAAGACATGTTAATATGCAGCTGTCAATCAATATTGGTGGGCGGGGGGACCGCACTCCTACGTCAAGTTGCGGTCGGTCTCAAAACGGCTCCAATTGGTCCACCGTTTTTATGTTGTTAAATTGAAAAAAAAAGCACTGGGTGTGTTTATATCACCACAGTATGACAGTATATACACTATACCTACACATATGTCTGTCCAAACAGCTTGAAAAGGAGATTTTTCACCATAGGTGCCCTTTAAAGCACCGTTAAATTTAAATCAAGCACCATTTTAATTCACACCCCAGCATATGTAGCTGTGATTCTGTGTACTGGTTTCTTAATAAACTGGTAAATTCACAGTTTTTGCATAAAGATTTAATGCATGCCGTTTCTCACCTGTTGTACATTATTGTAATGCTCCCTGTTTTCTATAGTTGCTCTGTGCAATTAGAACAAAAACATTTGATATATTTTGTAGATTAATTACATATAATTAATCTCATATTTTTAGTCAGATAACACTCACTGTTCCTTTGTGGGAGTTTGTAAATGTAAATCACAGCAGCAACACCAACACCAACGACCAGCATAACAGCAACACATATTCCTGCTACAGCACCTGCAGGCACACCTGAATCTGGAACAGAGAAAGACAGATGGTTATTATTATTAGATATTGACTGATACTCCATCCAGAACTGATCATATCACTTTTACCTACATATGCATCAGTCAGTTTGATTTGTGTAAAAAAAGAAAGAAGCAATATAAGTTTACTTTAAAACTAAGTCAAAGCACTTTTTTCCACAGATAACATTATCTCTGTTGTTTTTGACGATCAGAGATCAAACTGTTTTAAACTGTGGGTAAACAAGGCAAGCTCATTTTACACAAAAACCGAGCAAGAAGGACTTTCAAGTTAATGAATAGTCAATAATGAAAGCTTTTAATAGACTTTTTATAGAGACCTTCAGATCTGAAATGTAAAAAAAAAATTTAATTCGATCAAATTTGACAATAGCTGAAAGGTAGACACATTACAGTAGGTGTTAAATAAAAGATAGTTTGACAAATATATAAGAGATTATGAAATACTATGACAATAAAAACATGATCGATAGATCCCTTGTGTTTAATGCCATGTCAGCATAAACATGGATGTTTGTTTGTTTAATGCCATGCCAGCTGCTACAGCCATTTTCATAGTGAGAAAATGTATACTGGAGACAGATTATATTAAGATTTTACCATTTATTTTTGCTAAAAAAAAGCTAAAACTGTATTTAGATTAACACTTAATAATCAATTGAAACAAATAAACTAAATATAATAAACTCCTCACAGGGTTAAAACCTAAGCATGGATGACAGAAAGCCCATTAACATTTGACAATAAGTGATCAAGGAAATTATTTTAGTCAGTTGGAAGGAACACTGTTTACAAACAATATTGAGTTTTTACTTGTGAAGCAAAATGCAGCAGACCCTTAAACACATTTATACTGTAGAAATGCCATGCCAACAGTTTTGTTAATCTAAAGAAGTACAACATAGTTATTGTTATATCAGATGAAATATGCTCAATGCATGTCAGAAAGTAGATCTGATTCACAGCTACACCTAATAGCAAAATAATGACTTTAATGAAAGTTGTTTGACTATTTTTTGAATCTTATGTTGCTGTTTTTTATAAAAACCATACTGTGAAATAACTGAACTGACTTGAGATATAATTTGCGCTGATAACCTGAAAATACAGTATGTGATGCCGTGCTTATAAATGCTCATCTAAATAAACATTAAATTAAACAAACAAACAAACAAAAAAGATCAACAATCATTGACATTTTTATTACCAGTATCTGAAGTGTCAGATTCTCCCTCTGGGTTTTTATCCATCTCATGTTTGTCAGCAGCAGAAACACCTGAAGAAGAAACCAACAGCTGACTGAAGGATATTACTGGAGAGACATCTCAACATTTGTTTTGATCTATCGATAATGATTCAAATAGAATAGAATACATAATATAATATACTTAAATGTACAGTAGTTCTATAATTAAATGTGCATTTGAAATAAATCACTGTTATAATAAACATGTCATAAAGTAGGGCTGGGCGATATGGCAAAAAAAATTATCAGGATCATTTTTTTCATATCAGTCAATAATGATAATTATCACGAAAATGTAAAATCTTTATATCGATTAATTTTATAGGATTTTCAGCATCCCAATCGCTTTGTGCAGCTGATTTACCACATTTTGTGAAATGTTTTAGCTGTCTGACAGTATAAATAATAAAATAATAAACAAAATAACAACTTTAATTCAGCATTTACTGTTCACGTTTTCAACAATCAAAACACATTACCTACAAGTTATTGGATATTATCGTTCAACATCAAAATAAATTAATAAAATAAAACAGGTTTGGAACATGTAAAAGGTAAGTTAAGGTAAGGTAAAGGTAAGTTTTAGATGAACTCTCCTTTTAATGATGAGTATGGTGAATTTAGGGTGAAATATTCTTAATATATATTTTATTTAGGGATGCTAACGATTACTTGATGATCGATTGTCAATAATCCTTTAATAGATAGACCTTATCGATGACTGATTAAGCATGGACATTCAAAGGTCTATTTATGCTTTGCACTTTGAGACGCGTTTATGCATTACATCAAGTGTGTGCAGTTTACCTTACTTATGGAGTCACTCTCTTGTTGACATCACATATTGCGGGACGCATAAAAAACCTGTTATGCGCAGATCTTGGTTATGCGTAGATCTCGGTTATATCCGTGGATGTTTTAATTTTACCTCACAGACTGGCACGAATAATAGGCCTATACAGCCTCTCATTTTATAAATCGTGCATCACGGCGAGACATGCAGGGTGCCTCTCCATTCACTAAACGGGTTTCTGAATTCTCTCATCCTTCAGACCGAGTTTATTCTTCTGAGGTAACCCAAGAATACTATCAGTGCTGCCAATAGCTTGTAAAGACCGTCCAGCTCATGCTGCTCAAACCGTGCTTCATTAATGAATTCAAATAAAACTGAAAACGGTTTAATAGATTGTTTTGGAGCTAAAGCATATATTCTAGCAGACTTGTTTTAAAGTGCTTCACCTTAGATGTTATTCTTTCTTCTTGTGCATTAGAATTAAGGTACACATTAGACATAATGAAATTCATTGCAAAAAAAAAACATTTTCAAAGTAAAATATATAAAGTCTATATATTTTTAGTTTGTGCCCGCCTTAAAGAACTGCGGGTGGATGATGCTTCACTCCATGGAAAATAAGGATTTAATTAATTTAATTAATTATATATATATATATATATATATACACACACACACATCTTTAACAGCCAGTAGCTACGTTTCCATCCAAAAATGCGAATTAACTTTATGGGCATCTTATTGCATAAGATGTGCGAATAAAGCTGCATTTTCATCCAACAAGTCAAAGCGAACAAAATCATCACTTTCTGATTATCTGGCACCAAATATCAACAGTAAAAACAAAATTTGCTGCAGTAGGAGAAGCTGTGTGAATCTTTTCTTCATTTAATAAATGACTTGCGCCTCAGAAGACAATCCTGACACGCAGTGAACGCGCGGTGGCGTTTGGAGGCGTGAAACGTGGAGCACAGATGCTCTCGATTCTGGAGGTCATTAATAATATAATAACACTAATACTGAGATGGTTGAGGCCTTTTAGAATGACCAAAACAACATTTCAGATGTTTTACAGTGTGCTCAGCCTGCTGGTTTGTCCATTCGCATGCATTTTCATCATCACATTATCTCCTACAACAAAATCAAATGCTGGAATTTGTTCAGTAAAAGTGTTTCCATCATAATTTATGCTCATCTTTTTATATTGAATAAAAAGTTTATCCTACTCTGTTATGTTTTTTATGTGCACTTTCAAAATGAATGCGCATCTTGGTGTTTCCGTCAACTGTTTTTTTTTTTATTTGCATATGCAAAATGCGCATAAAAATAGGTGGATGAAACATAGCTATTGACACTTATAGCTGGAAAAACCTTTAGTCTATGTATGCTCAGGAGTTCTTATCTTTCTCATCATCTAAATGTATACATCTAAATGTATCTCAATAATGACACATCTTGATTATTCAAAGCAAATAATTCCAATCCAAAGTTAGATTTTTGAAAGATCACATTCAGAGAGCAAAGCGCAATTTGTGTTATACTGGAATTATTTTAAACGCTTCTGTGAAGGTTTTGGTCGATTATGGTCTTGACGAAAAATTGAATTATGCAAAAATATCTGAAATCTTGATTTTTGGTTTAGGGATATGTAATAGAATGAAGAATAAAAAGGTGGTCTGTGTGACAACAGTGCGGTTCACAATGTTTTCGCTCTGATCAAAATAACTCAACAATCCTTCATAATAATATATTTTTATTGTTAAATATTGGAGAAAAAATCCTACCTAATCTATAAAAAGAATCAATACAAAGTTCAAGAAAATTGGCACTATCTTCAATGGGCTATATGCACAGCAAGTGTTCTTTGTCACCGATAAACTTCCAGTAAACGGTTAATGTGATTTCTGAAGTTTCCTTAAACAGCATCAATGTTGTAACATAATGAAAATATAGTCAGTTAAATAGACTTAGGCATTCATTCAGTTGTTCAAGCCTAAAATGAGATGGAACACCGTTTAGCAGCAGGTGAGAGCAAAAACTCCATTGAAAATACTGTGGTAAAATAAATGTAAATATTTTAAAGACATTCTGCAGAACAATGGAATTCAGTGCTTGTTTGGTCTGAGACCCACATTATATTCTAAATAAATCAGGCAGTGACGTATGTATATAAACGCAGCAATTTTATAATGGCATGACAGTTCACCGGAAAGGATTGAGCCTCCTTACTTAAAATTAAAAGCCCTTGTGCATATTAGTCCATTAGCATAAACAGGAAATAATAATAAAAATAAAAGGGATTCACTTTCTTACTAATGCCTTCTCATTAAAATAAGAAAAGGTACAAGGATATAAAGATTTGAGGGCTTTGATAGAAGGTGTTGCTTAAATCCCCATTGCATCCAAGAACAAACTTAAATTAAGTAATTTTAAACAAAATCCAGCAAAACAAAGTTCATATTAAGATTGTTTTGGCAGTTTGAACCAGCTCATGAAAGTAAACTTCTGGGGGCAGTTCGTTTTGTCTCCTAATCACCTTTGAGCACGGGTCATCAACTTCATATCTGGAGGGCCGGTGTCCCTGCAGAGTTTAGCTGCTTCATCACGCCTGCCTAGAAGTTTCAAGTATACAAAGGCTGTGTTCCAGTGCACTTTTAGAAACACACTCACAAACTTCCCTTTTTGCTTCCTTGGGGAGTTCCACTTTGTCAAGTAAACAAGAAATGCTTACATGGACGAATGCTCAATTCCTTGATTTTGACCCAGGAAGCGAGTCCGATATGTCCACTCCAGCAGCAATATGTCTCAGAATGCAACAACAGCGTAGTTCCTAAGTGCTCAAGGGTTTAGGACATTACATTTAAAGCCATTCAGATGTTCCGTCCACAGTGGACACTTGTGTGATGTAATAAGTGACGTACATCTAAAGAAGAGAAGTGAAGGGCATAAAAATGTAGAATGGAACACAGCCCTAGTAGAGGTAGTAGTCCTAGAAGGCCCTCCAGAAACAGCTTTAGTGACCCCTGCCTTTGAGCTACCGTTGGTCCATGGGGATTACCCAATGAGTAGGTGTGTTCTGGAACTTTGAAGTGCCCTCATACTGTATATCCTTAGAACACACCAAAAAACGTCCTTGGATGCAACAAAGCACCATGATCCTTGCTCCAAAACACTCCAAAATCCTTGCTGTTGCTCAATGCAGAATCCCCATGGATCTGTTGAGCAGGCAGATTTGCTCTTTCAGGCCATTTAACCTGAGGGTGAAGACAGAATTAGCTATGTTTTTCCATTCTCTCACAAACAAAATGACATTTGAAACTGGAGCAAACATACTTCTTCTGTTGTAGTAAACTCTAGTGTGTAGTTCTTCAAGAACATGAGAACTGCATGAACATGAGGATTTCAGTCACCGGGCAGTAATGATCTACAATACAAACACGTCGGTCGGTCGGCCTGTCGGAAGATAGATAGAT
>CAIGQZ010032594.1:7169438-7193144 GCA_903798205.1 Danio tinwini
AAACTTTTACCTTTCACAGCTCTCAGGTCTTTATCCTCGTGAAATGATGCAGCTTGGCATTGAAAAACATTAAATGAGAGTTTACATTTACAATTTACAACAACTTTGATTTGAAAATAAAATAACTTCATATTAAAATACAAATTTAAAAATGAAACAAAAATACACCAACATAGTGCAACACAGTACACAGTCATGCAATGCAAGTTTCATCTGTAGTGCTGTCAAGATGTCAAAAATACTTGTCAAATATCAAATGTCAAATATCACTACTTGGTAAAAATCTTGATGATGTTGTGTCTCTGCTCTTTTTTTGCTGTTCAATTAAAGTCACAATTACTGTTACAGTCTAAATACTGTTAACATCCAGTTGCTGTTCGCGCTGGTGAGAGCAACATTTAAATAAAGTTTGTTTACAGCATTTTTCTTCGTTTACTATACTGTATCTACTGTAAACAGTTGCTTTAAAGTCCCCATGAAATTAACCATATTGATCTTGTTAGCTCACATTGCTAGTTTTGTGGTGAACAATTCATCTGCGCATGTCAATAAGAAAAAAATGTTGCTCTTATAATCTAAAGTTGCAATCTGAAAATGCACTTCCTGTTTGTTTTCAGTTAAATTGTCAGATTATGTCATTTTAAAGTAATGGGAGTGGTACCCCTTCCCCTTGGCCCTTACAACCGAGGGTGAAGGGAACAGGAATTGGGACAGCACTTCAACACCTGCACACGTCATCATATGTCATCGTGATCTCTTGCTTCATATGAGATCAGACGATGGCGACTGCTGTAGTTATTCCAGTTGTGATATTTTTTGGTATTTATCTGCAGTAAATCACTGAAGGCATATATTATGTTATTATAACGATATAATGTGGCAATAAGATCGTAACTGTACTGTGTATTTACACCGTGGCCATATTCATCTGTAAACACACGAAAACAACATTAACATTATAGCAGACACTGTAAAAAGGTCATTCCCATCCACTAGACTTTTCTGACAGGGAGTTTGAGTGTCATCGAGTGTCAGAATGTTGTGGGACTGCTGTACAGGAGTTATTATGAGGCATTATATATCGCAAAATTTAGGGTTTTTTTTTCTAGCGTTTTTTTTAAAAGCATGACGGTAAAACACCAACGCGGTTATAAATCTATTAAAACATGTGCTTGTTTGTTGTAAAAATTCGTAATAATGACAAAAAAATACAAATTTGTGGATCTCTTTACTTCCGGGTTGAGCATACTGACTCTGTGGCAGGTGCATTCTGGGAAATTTTCTTACCCCTTGGATTTAAGTGTGCTCCTGAAAAATCTTCTTCGAAAGGCTATCTACCCCTTCCCCTTAGCCCTACGCTTTTAAGCTGTAGAGAATTGGGACACCCCTACACCTTGGCGTGAATGCGCAAAACGAGGGGTAGGGGTAAGGGGAAGGGCTAAGAAGTAGAATTGGGATTGGGCTTTAACCACGCCCCTTTAGCTGTCAGTTTTGACAACAAACAAAAATAGTGAGGAGGTGTCATAACTCCTCCTGAAACTCTCTTCCCGATCTTCCTGAATGAAATGCCTGCGTTATCTATTCCATCAACAACCACTGTTTTCTCATTTAATATTCTGTTTCTCTAGGAACTGCATCACAATACAAAAAAAAAATGGGCGCAGGTTTATGGGGACTTTAAAAACAATGTCAGTGTTAGTATCTCTTTAGTGTTTTTAACTAGCAGATATCTGACCTTGATGGACTGTGTTGTAGTGTTAGTTTGCCTTTACAGCAAAGCTTGGTCAGTCTGCTGTTTTGGACTTCTGAAATGGCTCTGAACATTTTTTTTGGCCCAATTTAGTTTGAAATGACAGTGTTTTTACTTAGTTGAAGTATATCAGGACCTTAAGTAACAATGGTTTTTTTTGTAAATTGGAAATCCAATCCTCTAGAGCAATGATTCCCAATTCCAGTCCTCAGGACCCCCCCTGGCCTGCACATTTTGTAAGTCTCTCTTATTTGACACACAGGGGTCAGTTCAAGAAGCAGACAAGAAACAGATTGCTATGATGCTAATCTGTCAGTAGGTAGCTAACTCCAAACTCCAAAACAACTCCCCCACATTTAAACAGTTGAGTTTTAAAAATTTTCAATCCATTCAGCCGATCTCCAGGTCTGGAGGGGACACTTTTTGCTTAGCTTAGCATAAATTAATTACCTAGATTGGGACTATTTTCGGGCCCTCCGTAATCTCATTGTGCCTGCTGCAGCCGTGGTACAGAAGCAAAGTTCTTTGATTATTGCACCAGACTGAGAGTATAGTTTCTAGCCATGTTGATCTAGAAAACAGCTAACTTTTCATTTTCTGTCAGATTTAGCACACATCTACAGAGGAGTTAAGTTTTAAATAAGAATATCATCAAAACTCTTTTGTAAATTGTTTTAGTGAGATGCTAATTGTCTAATCCGATTCATTGGTCTATGCTAAACTAAGATAAAAGTGCTCCCGCCAGAACTGGAGATGGGCTGAATGAATTCAGAAATGGTAAAACACTTTGTAGAAGTGTTTAAGCATAGGGGAGTTGTAAAATAAGCCACATTTTCAAAACAGCAGTGTTCCTTTAAACAGAAATTTGGTGTTGGCCCCTACACAAACTTTAGTATTATAGCAATCTGTTTCTCATCTCAATTTCCGTCTTTTTTTTTTTTTTAATAAAAGTATAGTCCTGAAGTATTCAAGTAATAGTACATTCACACGGGGCATCAGCATCAATGCTTAATAGAGGGTGTGTCTGATAGCATGACTGTCATAGCAGTGTCAGCCAATGAAATCAGACCGAAATTGGCTTCAGTCTGAGCTGTATTTGCATAAAAAGATCTGACTTGCCAACGCTTTTATAGGCACTTGAAAAGTTATGAAATTCACAACTTCAGCAGCAAGCAGTGCCACGTCAGATCCATAATTCAGTTTGACAATGCTTGACTGAATGCTAGTCCCGTGTGAATTGGGCACATCACTGGCAGCCACAAGTCTTAAATACACTTCATCTGTCCCAACAGACTCCACATCATTGCAGAGTGACCTATCAATGTCCTCCTCCAGTCCAGTCTTTCAGTCCATGCAGATTGTCAACTGCGACGAGGTCAGCCATCAGCATGGAGCACAGGCTTTCAGTTTTGATAGCTTTATCAGTGGCTGATTGTTCACTAGTTGACCCCATCTGCAGAATCTGACAGGACATCACTTCACATACACTCCAATTGACTATTGCTTCAAAACTCATGGTTGTCATAGCTGCTCATGTGGTAGCTCTTCATTAGAGTTATTAACTGCTGTTGATGATTAAAACATGTCCTATGGAATCCATCCATAGTGTCAGTCTGATTAGAAGTATCTTCTACAACACGTTGTCCTGTAAAAATAATAGTAATAAACAATAAATTCTAGTATTTGTGAAAGAGTTGAGTTGTGTTTGATATGCTTATTAAAGGGCACCTATTTTACCCCTTTTTTAAGATGGAAGTTAAGTCTTTGTGTCTCCACATTGTGTCTGTAAAGTTTCAGCTCAAAACACCCATCAGATTATTTATTAGAGCAGAAAATTCAATCTTCTGAAAGGTCTGAACAACCATGTAGCTATTTTTGTGGCCTGTTTCTTTAAAGCTAGTTCACCCTGCCCACCGTTCCCACGTGCCTGTCAGTGTGCCTCAGCTCAGTCTCCGCCTCCACCGACAGACATGAAGAAAGCAGATCTCACGTGACACTTGTAAGAAGTACTACAATATAAACTTTTCCAATGATTATTTGAGAATTTGTTGTGTTGTTAATTCAAGCCTTTCTGCAACGAGTCACACACACATACACACAGCGAACACACACACACACACACACACACACACACACAGCAAACACATATACACACATACACAGCGCGCATGGTTAACTTTGCACTGTTTTTCCATTTAAATGTGACAAGATACAGGTTAATATCCACTGCTGTATGGACATCTGTTAAGTTAATGTACAAAATAAACCTGATTTAACATCCACAAACCTGGATTGAAGCGTCTTCTTTTATAATGTACTAACACGCGGCTGTGGTGATAACTAAAGCTGAAGTAAATTGCTGTAATTTATTATAAGCATACACTTTTAAAAACATTTTAAACTAGTAAAACTCACTCTTGATCACATTTGATGATGATTGATGATCACAGAGAACTGAACAGATCTTTTATTCCCAGTTGTTTTGCGCACGTCGTGCCTTGTTGATATAATTATATACATTACTTCGGAGACATGCTAATACGCGGCTGTCAATCAATTCGGTGGGTAAGGAAGAAAAAAAAAAAAAAAAACGCACTCCTACGACAAGTTGTGGTCGAACTCAAAATGGGAGGGATTTGGTACCCATTTTAACATCAGCAATTTTTTTAAAGAGATTTATTGTTTATCACATCAATATGACTGTGGACACACTATACCTATACACGGTTCTGTCCAAACAGCTTAAAAAAAGATGATCTTCATCATAAGTGCCCTTTAAAGGCAAAAGTATACTTCACTTATGTGTATGCTTGTATCTGAATAATGCGCTCACAAAAACGAACCATGGTTTTACTATAGTAAAAGTGTATTAATCCTGATGTTTGGTTATACATCCATTTGTCTAACCAGTTCAACAAAAAAAAAAAATACCATAGTTAATTATGGTTAGATTTGCAAAACCATTGTTCATTTGTGGTTTCCATGTTCCAAAAAACATGGTTACTACGATTTTACTATAGTAAAACCAAGATATGTTTTGGTAAGGGCACACCGTTGATTATATTTTTTATTTTCTTTTGAAACATTTAGTTTTATCCACAAGGTGGCAAGAAAGTTATTTATTCAGATGATAAAACACAACCTGCACCTCTACAATTAAATATTTTTGAAATATCACATTGGTACATTTTAATAACAGTAATGTCTATTACTGTCTTTTTTCATATTATTTGTGATTTGATTTATTTGGGAGCCAATGTGTTTTATCGCTTTTGACACTTCCTTACCTATGAACTTCTGTGTTTGAAAAAAAAAAAAACAACATTTAGAAAATATAATTTTACACTCTTTATTTACATCCTGATCCTTTATGTCATGCAACACTAATTTATGCAATAAAAAACAATTATATTTCTCTAAAATAAGTATATTTAAGTGTCTGGCATTAAAATATAATTTTAAGTATATTATTAGTTCAATCAATTTTTTATATTAAGTGGACTGCTATTTTATTTATAAATATACTTAATAATTTTTTTTTTAAATAATTTTTTTTTATGGTGTAGTGCTATAGTTTAAAACATATGTGAAACTGGACCACAAAACCTTATGTTGAATGGATATATTTTAGGCAATAGCCAAAAATACACTAAACCCAAAATTTTTGAATATTAAGTAAAGTTCATGTTCCATGAAGATACTTTGTAAATTTACAACTGATTAACAATATACATTGGTAAGAACTTAATTTGGACAACTTTAAACATGACATTTTCAATATTTGGATTTTTTTTAACTCTCAGATTCAAGAATAATAAAATAATTGTATCTTGTCCAAATATGTCCAATCCTATAAAGTATACATTCATGGAAAGCATACTTATTCGGTTTTCAGAAAATGCATAAATCTTATATTCAAAACCTGACACTTATAACTTTGCATAGTAGGGGTGTAACGATACTACAAACTGAACAGAAATATCGCGATACACCAACCACGATACGTATCACGAAACTCTCGTGGCGGACCACGATACTTTCACGCCCCCTGGTGCCCATTGCTGCGGTTGACATCACTTGTCTCGAACTAACTGATCCAAACATCTTTATTTTATCACATTTGATTAAATTGTATTAGTAATGATGAGCTTTTGTTCTAAATATTATATTCTAAAGTTAGTATTTTCCAAGTGCATGCCATGTCATGTGACTTGAGTGAGCGATCACACTCGAATACTAGTGTATATGCAGGACGGCTGCTTCGCATATATTGAGATTGCAGATCCCCCAAACGCATTTTAGTCTTCTGTTTGGGAACATTTGGGAAAAGACACTGACAACAGAACTGCCAACAAAAGGGATTTAACCCCTTACCTCGCTAGAAACTGATGAAAAGATAGAAAAAAAAGCGCCGTATTCTTCGCTATACTGAACTGTATAATAAAATAAATACAAAGATGACGTTCGTAAGACATCTTCCCTATCCACTTTACTCTGAGAAAAGAGTGAACTTGATGGGAAAGAGCTGAGCCAAAAAGCAACAAACAAATCAATCGAAATAAAAATGTACAAAAATCAAAAAACTTCTCAAAGTGGGCAAAAGTAATGCAAAAAAATTTTGCCCAAACAAAAGTGAAGCAAAAACAAACGAAAATCATCATCATGTTAGCAAAATACACAAAAAAACAAGATCAAAGGAAAATGCGCTCTCCTGCTTTTTCTAACGTCATTTTTATATTCCCGTGCCACGTCGCCCAATGATAATAGATTGGTCTCCTGACCAATCAGCTGTCGTGAAGGCGGACCTACAGAAATGACAGGCATGGAGCAAGAGAGAGAGAGAGAGAACGGGAGGCAAAAATACAACTAATATACTGCTACAACTAACTGTAACATTAGTTTCAGACAAAACTGCTATGTATTTTACTGGTGAATATGTCATGTAAAAAGCACTTTACAAACACATTATATGTATATTTTTTCATTAATTTAAACGCAAACCTATCTATCTAAATGAAAACTTAGATATCTAAAAATGAGCATCATTATGTTTGTGTCTGCACAGAGATCAAGCCTCTCACCTGAGAATGTGGACATTATGGTGTTTTTGAAGAAAAACTTAATTGAATATTTCAAATGTCCTTAAAGAGGACAAGCCTGTTTATCTTGCACTAGTCTACACTGCAGTTATTTAATTTTTGTTTACTTTCTTAAGATGGCTGCACTAAAGAGAATTGTTTTTCTGACTAGTCTATATTGGAGGTATTTATCTTATTTTTGTTGTTTACTCAGGTATCCTGGCTGTACTAAAAATGTAATGGCGAAATTAATAAAGAAAAAGTTTAGTTGTTCTTGTTATTAAGTGAATCTATTGTTCCTTAGCATTGCTGTTAAGATGACATCCACCCTAACCCCACAGCAAACAGAAACCGAACTATGGCTCTAAAACTGTGAACTGAACCGAACCGTGCCTTTGATGTATTGTTACACCCCTAATGCATAGCATTTACTATGACAGTGTTGTGGTCTGTTGTCACAATTGCACAATATCAGATATTTCTAGTTAAATCTGAGGTATATATAATACTTACATTCTGTGGCACTGGTATGAGATTGTGACGCATGTAAATCCCAGCAGGAATACCAAACACCGCAAACAGAAGAATTACTAAGAAACAAATTCCTGCAATGTTACCTCCAGAAATGCCTGAATCTGTAAGAAAAAATTTAGAAATTCTTTTTAGATTTAATGATACTGTACTAGTACTGAATTTTAGAATTTCTCAAGGGAAGGTTTGTTGTTTTGATAAACTTGCCAATGACAGAAACACTGAAGCTCCAAACAGTGGTGACACTGATGCTGTGACGGCGACGGCGACGGACTTTGATTCTGCTGCGGACGATCTGTAGCTTATAAACTCCAGCGTCTGTACTTCTGGTGTTAGTGATGATCAGCGATCCAGTTTGTTGATCCAGGTCCAGTCTGTCTGTAAATCTCTCTTTACACTGAACATCAGTGCAGATCTGACATTGATCTCCACTGATATTAGCAATGAGAATGTCATTAAAAGTCCATGTCATCACATCATTTGGGTTTTTAACTACACTGGCATTTAAAGTCAAAGATGTGCCCTTCATCACTGACTTATTTTCTTCTCGTTTAGCAGCAGAAACGCCTGTAACACAAAACAACAGCTGCGCTAGAACACATTTTAATCAACAATATGATGAAGAGAGATCAACTCTAATGCACACTCGAGGTGATGATGCCGTTATACCCCATGTGTGCATTATTGTGTAATATTTCAATGAACCCGTGTCAATTATTCCACTCATACTACGGTTACTGCACATAAAACCACTGTTCAGATGGTGCAAGTATGCTCATGATTGTAGGACTAGTTTCTTAGGGCTGGGACACACCAAGCCAATACCAAACAAGCCGCACAGATGAAATCTCAACGCCTCCCACTGCACGTGAACACAGACGAAAGCCAAATGAATCGAGAGCCACGTTCTGTACAAGGGGTCGCATCTATTCAAATCAGTGTTCAGTACCATTATCACAGTAACTATTACTCACTACGAAGGGATACACTCCTGCAAATATGTCTGATAATCTAATAATCCATATGGTTTGCAAATATTTGAAAAATAAAGCGAAATTGTAGCTGGTCTGTTTGTGTTCCTTCTTGACTTGTTTACTTGCTTTGTCACTTCACCATGTCACACACATACTGTCATTCATTGCTGAAAAACAAATCAAAGCGATGTCTTTAGTTGACAACTGATAATGATTCTATATGCCGAATCGAGCCAACAAGCTCCAAAGTTAACCCAACGTGTGACCGATTGATGACTTGATGTGTCGCAGGGCCTTACACATCTCCTCCAAAGCCTTCTGCTGTGTTTTGATGTGATTTTTGACTGTTGTAGTTAAAATTGCTGAAATAACTGAAATCATTCAGTGTGGTAATTTGGAACTGCAATGCACTCAAAACCTGCTGGAACTAATTTAGCTGTGTGTTAAAGCTAAACTGTGCAGAGCTGTGGCCCTCCAGGAACTGAGTTTGACACCTGTGCCTTAGAATGTTCATCAGCCAATCAGAATCAAGCATTCAAAGGCCTCTAATTTGAGACCTACTGTATGCAAAACAGTAGTCAAATACACGACTTGACAGGTTTATAAGTCCTTATAATAAATATAATATATCCTAGTCCAGGGCTCACCAAACTTGTTCTTGGAGGGCTGGTGTCCTGCAGATTTTAGCTCCAACCCTAATCAAACACACCTGAACAAGCTAATCAGAGTCTTACTTGGGTATACTTGAAACATCCAGGCATTTTGAAGCAAGTTGGAGCTAAACCCTGCAGGGACACGGGCCTTCCAGGACAGATTGGTGACCCCTGTCCTAGTTGGATTTCATTGTACTACATAACAGAGGATATTAGGCCCTTACAAGCACAAACACACAAAATTAATGACTTTACTCACCAATAACAGTAATATTAAAATTCTTCTCGCTGCTACTGCTGCCACTGAGAATCTCAAGTTTATATTCGCCAGAGTCTGTGTTTTTGATGTTCATGATGGTCAGAGATCCAGTCTGATTGTCCAGCTTTAGTCTGTATCTAAATCTCTCTGTGAATTTATTACACTGAACATCAGTACAGATAAAATCTTCAGTGATATAAGCAATGCGAATCTTATTGAAAAACTATTTAATTCTATCTTCTTGTTTAATCGTTACATCGGTGTGAAGGGTGACTGAATCTCCCTCCGTCACAAACATGTCTCTATCAACACCAGCATCCCCTGCTGAGGAAATAAACAGAACACAATTCATCTCATCAGGGGCAATAAAACAAAAATCTACAAGAGAAAGTGCTGTGAATTATTTTTGTTGTTCTACAGATTTAATCTCTAAGCAAATACAAATTAAAAGGTTGTTGTAGTCTTGATATTATATAAGCTTGGCTAACTTGATATTTTGGTTTCTGTCTGGTCTGTTTTCACCATTGTTATTTGTTTCCATTTTCCACAATTATTATTTATTATTATTATTTAATATATTTTTTTTATCTTTCATGTCAGTCAATATAATAAACTTTCACCAATATATTAAACTTTTCTAAAGCCTTTTTTAATTAAATGAGCTTTGTGTGGATTTAGGTGGATGTTAAGGTCAACAATATAGCCCATTTTAGCTCACAGTACTGTAACTTTAATATACAAAAGACATTAAAATATTTTTAATGTGACATCCAGAACTAAGTCTGTTAAGTAAACTACTTGACAGTAAAGACAAGTAAGTAAAGTTAAGACAATGTCAAAACTGCTGTTTATTCTTGAACATATTAATATTCCTTTGGTTTTTATAAAAGAATAATGCAGGCTTGATAAAACTTGTTAATGCTTAGCTTTAGAATATAACATGTAATTAGGACTGGGCGATACTGCAAAAAATTAAAATCACAATATCATGTTTCATATCATTTTATATTAATAATTATTTAATATTTTTTAACAATACATTTAGGAATATTAGGATTTTTTGTTATTTGACCAATTTATTTTAATTTACCAACATTCATTCATTTATTCATTCATTTTCTTTTTGGCTTAGTCCCTTTATTAATCTGAGGTCGCCACAGCGGAATGAACCGCCAACTTATCCAGCATTTGTTTTACGCAGCGGATGCCCTTCCAGCTGCAACCCATCTCTGGGAAACATCCATACACACTCATACACTACGGACAATTTAGCCTACCCAATTCACCTATAGCATGTCTTTGGCCTGTGGGGGAAACCTATGCGAATGCGGGGAGAACATGTAAACTCCACACTAAAACGCTAACTGACCCAGCAGAGGCTCGAACCAGCGTCCTTATTGCTGTGAGGCGACAGCACTACCTATTGCGCCACCGCATCGCCCAATTTACCAACATTACTGAGACAAATAGTTGTCAAAAACAAAAATATTTAAACAAAATATCTGATCTCTTAATAATAAAATAAGTGTTAGAGACTCTTAATTTTGATAAATAAAATGTTACAAAGGTTGTGCAACAGTAAAGGTAGATCAGCATTTGTAAGGTGTAAACCATAAACTCTTGTCAACAAAAATTATGACAATCAAATCAGTATGTATTTGAATAATAAAGGAACCAACCATCATTGTTCAAATACATTTTTACATATATTTAAAATTGTGAAGTTGGATGACTATATCACACCCTATGCTAAAAAATCTTAAATAAAATAAGAAAAGAAAGAAACCAAACAGCCACTCTGGTGACATCCTTTTTTATTTACAATAATATCTGCAATACGGCACTAATTTTCACATGTGCTGTCATGCAAGTCGTGCACCTCCATTGGAAATGACAATCTTACACCTTAAGCTTACTGACATTGCTACCAAGGCACACGCTTAGCAGCCACATTTTAATAAAACTATCCTTCATACCAAACTTTTTTTTTTAATCGTCATTGAAAATGGTGTTCGGTCAATAAATATCGATACCTATTTTATCGCCCAGCCCTACATGTAATGTTTACACTACATTTGACAGGAATAAAAGCTATTTAAAAACAATTCGTATGCAATTTACTTTTATCAATGCACAGCTATGTGTTTAAATTTGTGGGGGGTTTTTTCCAAGCACATTAACATGCATACTCACGAGTGATCACAAGATTGAAAATCTTGTCCCTGTTGTTGATCAGTAGCCGATAATTGCCAGCATCTGTTTTTTTGGTGTTCATGATGGTCAGAGATCCAGTCTGATGATCCAGATTCAGTCTGTCTCTAAAATTCTCATTACCTTCATAACACTGGACATCTATACAGATCTGACTGAGATCTCCTGGGATTTGAGCGATGAGAGTGTGATTAAAATACCATTTAACTTTGTCGTGCTGGCTTACTTTATTATTGGTTTTTAGTGTGACTGGATCTCCCTCCTTCATAAACACAGATTCTGTGCCTATATCCGGACCAGAGACACCTGGAAAAGAAATCAATAATTATATTGGATTTACAACTTGGCAATCATAATTGTAATAATTTTACATTTTCATAAACTCTTTGCCTCAAGATTAAAAACACGAGACTTGATTATGACTAAGCGTTTTTACTTATAAACAGTACCATTAGATCATATCTACTAACTACCAGTCAAAAGTTTGGGGTCAGTAAGATTTTAAAATGTTTTAAAATAAGCTTCTCCTGCTCACCAAGGCTGCATTTATTTCATCAAAAACAAACTGTAAAATGTTGAAATGTTATTAAACTATAAAATAACAGTTTAAAAGTAGTTTATAATTTAATCATTTATTCCAGTGATTCTAAAGATTAATTTTCAGCTTCATTACTCCAGTCTTCAAAGTCACATGATCCTTCAGAAATCACTCTAATATTAATTAGTATTGTTGTCATTTTTATTACTATTATTATTATTAATGGTAATAGCAATACCAGCAATAATGACTGGAGTAATAATTTCATTTGAAATTACATATAATGAAAAGAAAGCAGAAACAGAAAGCAGTTTCATAAAATGTTAATAAATTCTTAATTTATTTTACATTTAATAAATGTTGCCTTGATGAACAGAAGAATGAATAAAAAAATGGAAGAAAAAGACCAACCCCAAACTTTTGACTAGTAGGGTATATAAAAAGTATTTTAATGTACAGGCTGGCAGTGCGTATTTGCGAATAAAACTTGTTTTGTTTTCATTCAGTGACAACTTATGTTTACCATGGTACTTTGAATACTCAGTCTGAAATCGCATGCAAGTGACTTGAAAACAACATTAGCACTATATTTGACTGTGAACAATGTTGTACTTTGATACTCATTGGCTGCTAATATGCTTCCACTATTTAGAACTTTCAAAGACTACTTTTCTGAAATTATATTATTAAGGAGAAAGTCTGAATGTGTGAATATAAAACTAACTTTCTCTCAATTGATTAGCTAAAGGGGGACGTCTGGTGTAACGTGGAACTAAGACCAGATTTCATGTCAAACAGAAATATTGGCATTAGCTGCCCTACACTGTATTTTTAGCTTTTATACAGACACATATGAACATATTTTTAAGTGGCTATAAAATGTAATTTTGTAAACATTATGAAGAATATGTAGTTTGCCACGCCCAATCACAATTGCTTAACCCCACACCTATCCTCGTCCAAATCACTGCAATTTCTTTACATAAACATATGCATGCATCCTTTTAAAATCATAAATACAAGTAACTTTAAGATCTTCATACGGTACTAATTCAGTAATAAGATATTAAATGTTACCACATTGTGTGATGGGGCAACGTCGACGGCATTTTAGCTTGCTATATAAAAATATCGCTCACGACAATGCAAAAAAAAATGCCATGACACGTTTCTTCTACGAACATCATAGAGCGAGTTTTGGGGCTTCGTCAGTTCGCGGACTGGTCCAAATTTGTCTGAAACCATACTAGCTAGAACCATTAAAGGTATAGCTAAGTTAGAAAATGGCCGTGCACAAGAAAAAAGCCTGGCGTTTGCGTTATTCAATTCAATTCATCTTTATTTGTACAGCGCTTATACAATGTAGATTGTGTCAAAGAGGCTTCACATGGAAGTTTATAGTGAATTGAAACAGTGTCAGTTCAGTTTTCAGAGTTTAAGTTCAGTTCCTAGAGAGAAACCAGGCTCAGTTGGGCACGACCATTTCTCCTATGGCCAAACGTCTTGTGCAGAGCTGCAGTCTAGGCGCAGAAGCTGGACTAAATTATCTACGTAAAACAGCGACATCTTGTAATAATACATCATTTTACAGTGCGAGTTGACACAAACCGATGTTGAAATTCAAACTACGCCACAGCAAATATTATCACATATGCAATAGAGTACGACAAAACAAAGTTCTTACCAGGTACGAAGAATGCAAACATTGTAAGCAATGTTAAGTTTTTCATCGTCATCGCTTCTAAACTGAAAAACAAAACAAAAACAAAAACAAAAAAACAAAGCAGGCTATGTAGTCAGAGTAAAGAGCAACCTTTACTTGCTGAAAGTGGGACTTTCACACTTCCGGTTTTCTCAGCAGCGGAAGTCGTGACGTAATCTATTATTTTTGTTGTTTTTATCTCAAAAACCGTTGCATCAACTTTGAAACTTAGAACATCATAAAGAAAAAATACAGCAATGGTGTTACAATATGCATATTACATTTTAAAGAAAAATAATGTAAAAAAAAAAAAAAAACTGCAAAAATAAAAATTAAATAAAACAAAAGCCAGAGGGAAAAAATAAACAAGGTTATATTTTGATAGCCATTTTGACTTTTAAAAGATATTTTAGTTTTTTTGTGCTTATTAAAGATAAAATATATGACTTCTAATCAACCAAAAAAAAAATTGCCAGTATTAGTCTTTTCCAAAAATTTACACTTGTGAATAAAAAACTTGCCTATTATAATAAAAAGATAAACAACGCACTGAATGCAAGCTTTAGAATGACAATAAAAGAATATTATGTCCAAAGTATTTAAACAAATTTCAAAATTCATCTTTTCTGAAATACATAGTTCATTTTAAAACTATTTGGAAATCGTCATAGTTGGTTAAACTTAGAGTGCAGTGAATGGGTGCAGTGAATTATAATCCTATTTGCTGAACTAATAAAATATTAAAGTAAAAGTTTATGATAGTGTTATCAAGACCTTCAGTAAAGAAAAAGTCTCACCCATAGACGCTGCGTAACAAACACCTTACACTTAAGCGGTAATTCCCTTTTTCTTTTTGTAACTTTATGCAAAGATGATATAATACATACATAAATACTTATACATTTTAATAAAAAATATTGAAATATTAAAAACTTACAAGGATTTAAAATGTTGTAAAACACGTCATAACAGTCAATTTGCAGTTCAGAAACAATATTATCATTAACTACAATCCATCATTCTCCTGAACATCTTTATAGCAGTAACATAGATTATATGCTTGTTATTAGTAAAAAAAAAAAAAAAGATTTTATGATAACAAATTTCTAAACTAAACAAAGTTTTATTCATGTTAAGTCTCAGATTGATTATTAAGCTTGACCCATATTTTGTTTGTGACGATTCCTATAAATTATAATTAATTAATAATTAAAACTGGGCAACATGGTGGCTCAGTGGTTAGCACGTTTGCCTCATAGCAAGAAGGTCACTGGTTCGAGTCCCGGCAGGGCCAGTTGGCATTTCTGTGTGGAGTTTGCATCTTCTCCCCGTGTTGGTGTGGGTTTTCTCCAGGTGCTCCGGTTTCCTCCACAGTCTAAAGACATGTGGTATAGGTGAACTGGATAAACTAAATTGGCCATAGTGTATGTGTGTGTGTGTGGATATTTCGCACTGGAAGCTGGAAGAGTATCCACTGTGTAAAACATATGCTGGGTAAGTTGGCGGTTCATTCAGCTGTGGCGACCCCTGATAAATAAAGGGACTAAGCCGAAGGAGAATGAATGAATGAATGAATGAAAATACTTTTTTCATGAAGGACAATCAATTAACATACACGTGCCATTCATCTTTTTAACCACATGATGGCCTCAGTGTACAAAAGAGTGGCAAGATCTGTATCTCAAGCTCCCCCTAGCTATAAGATCTGCCCTAAAAAAACTGGCTCTGTCCATGAAATGTTCTAGTGGCACAGAGAAGGAACTGGAGCAGCCTCGTATCCAAAAGCGCGATGTGCGAGTGATGAAAGCTGCTACGTAAAGGAGCGAAAATATGAATGGGAATCTACATATTCTTCAGGAAAAGCAGCTTCTGTACATTTTGGCAACATTGCTCTGTTGTTTACGCGACAATGGTGAGAAACTGTTAAAAGCGAAAGTGACGCAATTTGTTTTATTTCTTTAAATTCAACAACATCTAGGCTATGTATTATATTTACTGGTCTTGTGCGACTTTAAGACATTTATTTGTCACTGTCAACTTTTAAGACAACCGACAAACGTGACGCAGTTGCTATTTAAAAGTGAAACCAACTGTAAACAAATGCAAATCACCACGTAAAAAGGTTGACGTTTCATAGTAATTCTTTAAAAAAAAAAAAAAAACATTACAACCCTGTTGATAAAAGCTTAAACCACCTGGTTTTAGCTGGTCGACGGTCTGTTTTTTTTTCAGCAGGGAAACACGAATAAAATAGACTGAATTGTAAATATATATATAAGGGGGAAATGCTTTTTGTATTTTTAAGAACATAAAAAATTGCATTCCATAATATTCTGTCCCCAGCACTAAAGTGAATTTGCTGTTCTTTTTTGTTGACAAGAAATAAGGAAGTGGGTGCGCTTTTTATGTCACTAGGCAATGACTGAATCAACTGCATATTGTGCGTGGGTGTTGCTGTTTATTGTTATAATTGTAGTGTTTAATAATAGTGTGATAATCAAGATTTGTGAAGTCATAACTCTGGATAACTTGAAACAGCGACTACAAGTCTTTCCTCCATATTTAAATGACCCGTGAAGTGCTATGAAATGTGCAATTTTAATCGAAACACGAAGAGACGGGTTGAACTGAGTATCCTTCTTCAAAAAATTTTGTTTTATCACAGCTCTGCTGCGTGTTGCTGAGCTTAAGCTTATCAAATGAAAAGCAAATGTGAAGTGTCTTAAGGGCACCTATGGTGAAAAATCTACTTTTCAAGCTGTTTGGACAGACATATGTTTAGGTATAGTGTATAGACCGTCATATTGGGATGATATAAACACACTCAGTCCTTTTTTTTCAATTTAACAACATAAAAATGGTGGACCAATTGGAGCGGTTTTGAGATCGACCGCAACTTGACGTAGGAGTGCGCTCCCCCCGCCCACCAATATTGATTGACAGGTGCGCATTACTATATCCTCAGTATGTTGTTTCACGTCCGCCATTTTTAGCGTGTGAGTCAAAGCGACGTCACCAAAGAAACACTCTTGCTCTATGTTTAGATGTAAGGCTAATTGGGCTCAACATTCACCACGTTATCACTCTCCTCGCCGCCAGTGTTTGTGAGTTTTGGTGGGTTTGCATACATGTGTACTTTTTAATTGCGTCCTCCTTAAACTTTAGCGGTTTGCATTTCCTGCGGTCACAGAAGCTTTGTCCATTGAAAATAACAAACTAACAACAAGCAGCGCCATGCATTTCGCGGTGTAGCAGATGAAAGTTAGGACCAGGAGGGTGTTGCAGATGAAAGTGAGGACCGGGAGGGTGTCGCGGATGAAAGTGAGGACCGTGGGGTTTGCTCATTATTCTCCCGCCTAGGTCACCTCTATGGACGCACCGGCCCTGCTCAGGACACTTCATATTTCTGCTGCACCACAGAGCGTTATATGAATAGTTTCATTTTAAATAACATGCGAATGTGCGCGTCTGGTGTGCCGTGTCGTGGCTCTGAGACATCTGGTGTATGATGCCCTTTAGTTATAGCCTCAAGCAGGTCATACACCAGAAGCGCCGCTCGGCGACACGCAGCGTCGCGACAAGCAGCGGCATTCATTTCTGAATTCTAAACATAAGGTTCTATCAGGTGACACACACCGGCGCTGCAAGTGTGCGATACTTTCAACTGTCATGTGCGCGTCGCGTCTTGTTGCATCCGGTGTGTGATGCCCTTCAGTCAAAGTTAATTCAGTGTGCTTGGTTATTAGTCTCGGTGTAGGCTACAAGCTCGGAGCTTTAAACTAGCACACAGTTGGCTGTAAAACTATACAAAGACACAAATGATTTTGTACTCTCTGCTTGGTCTGTGTCTGACTCCTACATGTATGGCTGAATGCTGGTACTCTCATGTTGCTTCTCTCTGTCTGCCTGTCTATTGCAATACACAAAGCGGGGGAGCTCTTGGCTCCGCCCCCTTGTTAAGTTGGGCGGGAAGTCGAAACTAATTTTCATGTAAAGCAACACGCCCCTAAAACAGCAAACTGTGTACACTTTTAAACACATCATAATAAAAAAAACTGAATTGTGTTTTGAATTAACCTAAACTGGCAGACTCAGAAGAACCATAATATTAATATTACATCTTAAAAAAGGGGTAAAATAGGTGCCCTTTAAGGGGGCGCATGCGGGGTCACTATTTGATGAGAAACTGAAGTATGAGGTGATGTGAATAAAACCGATCCATTTAGGCGGAAGTGACAAACTGCAAGCCTTAGATGTTTATATCAGTTTTATATCTTCTAAATGTGAATTTTGTCACTGTTTTACTGAATACAGTAAGTAAAGACCGGGGCAGGATGTAGGGGGTTGTGCATGAAGTGAAATTAGAGATGGGTAACCTCAAAGGAATTGTATTTGAAACCAGATTGCTCAGTGACATTGAAGATCACCTTTGCCTTTAAGATAAAATGTGTGTCTATAATGAGATATAGGCTCATTTAAGGTCATGTTATCATCTGGTTTTAGTCTAACTTAAGAAAATCATTAGCAAAAATAGATGTAGAGGAGAGGTGGCACGGTGGCTGAGTGGTTAGCACTGTCACACTCACAGCAAGAAGGTCACTGTTTAGAGTCCCGGCTGGACCAGCTGGCATTTCTGTTTGGAGTTTGCATGTTTTCCCCGTGTTGGTATGGGTTTCCTCCAGGTGCTCCAGCTTTCTTCACTGTCCAAACACATGCGATATAGGTGAATCGGATGAGCTAAATTGGCCATTGTGTGTGTGTTGTGTGTGTGTGTGTGTGTGTGTGTGTGTGTGTGTGTGTGTGTGTGTGTGTGTGTGTGTGTGAATGAGTGTATGGGTGTTTCCCAATACTGGGTTGCGGCTGGTATGGCATCTGCTGCGTAAAACATATGCCGAAATAGTTGGCAGTTTATTCCACTCTGGTGGCCCCTGAAATAGAGACCAAGCCAAAGGAAAATGATTGAATGAATGATTTAGAGGAGAGTGATCTAATAGTCAATAAGCATGTGCTATAGTATGACTCTAAACATTGTCTTTATTAAAATCTGTATTTAACTTTATTTTGTCACACCATCTAAGAAATAATTTATGAATAAGTGTTGATTTCTTCTTCAGGTGGGTCTGATGTTGGTTCAGATGGAGTGTCGGTGTCGGTGACAGAGGAAGATTCAGTCACTCTTTACAGTGATGTTAATACAAACCAACAAGAAAATATTGGATGGTATTTTAATGACGTTCGCATCGCTCAAATCAATAAAGATCTCAACAAGACCTGTACAGATGTCCAGTGTAATGAAAATACTGACAAATTCAAAGGCAGACTGAAGCTGAATAATCAGACTGGATCACTGACCATCATGAACACCAGAAACACAGATGCTGGCAATTATCATCTAGAGCTCGTCAGCAGTGGTGGCTACAATGTGAAGACCTTCAGAGTTACTGTATACGGTGAGTGAATAGCTATGTTTCTGTCCACCTATATTTGAGCATTTTGGATTATTGCATAAAAATACCTAAAGGATTGTGCATAAAAATCATATGTACACAAGGATAAACTTTTTATTCAATAAGAAAAGATGCAGCTGGGATGAGAATGAGCACCTCCAAGTCCAAGGCCATGGTGCTCCACCAGATAAAGGTGGTTTGCCATCTCCAGGTTGGAGGAAAGTCCTTACCCCAGGTGGAGGAGTTCAAGTATCTTGGGGTTTTGTTCACGAGTGAGGGAAGGATGGAACATGAGATTGACAGGCGGATTGGTGCAGCGGCAGCAGTAATGTGGTCGATGTACCGGTCCGTTGTGGTAAAGAAGGAGCTGAGCCGAAAGGCAAAGCTTTTGATTCACTGGTCAATCTACGTTCCTACTCTCACCTATGGTCATGAGCTTTGGGGCATGACCGAAAGGACAAGATCTCGGATACAAGCGGCTGAAATTTGTTTCCTTCGCAGGGTGGCAGGGCGCACCCTTATGGATAGGGTGAGGAGCTCTGACACCCGGGAGGAGCTCGAAATAAAGCTGCTGCTCCTCCACATTGAGAGAAGTCAGCTGAGGTGGCTCGGGCATCTGTTTCGGATGCCTCCTGGAAGCCTACCTTGGGAGATGTTTCCGGCATGTCCCACTGGGAGGAGGCCTCGGGGAAGACCCAGGACAGGCTGGAGGGACTGTGTCTCTCGGCTGGCCTGGAAACGCCTCGGGATCTCGCCTCGGGAGCTGGAGGAAGTGTCTGGAGAGAGGGAAGTCTGGGGTTCACTTCTAAGACTGCTGCCCCCATGACCCGGCCCTGGAAAACTGGTAGAAAAGGAATGAATGAATGAACGAATGAATGAATGAATGAATGAAAAGATGCGCATTAACTATGATGGGACTAAACACATTAACCAAATAAATTCCAGCATGTGCACCAAAAAAGTCATGGGATTTTGTTTTCACAAATGATGTGATAAAAATGGGCATAATCATACTGCATTAATGAACAATCCAGGGAAGCAAGCACATTGTAAAACATCTAAAATGTTCTTTCGGTCTTTCTAAAATGCCTCAGCCAAAATCCATTGTCATAGTGGTTCAGTATTATTATTATTATTATTATTATTATTATTATCTCCTGTACTATCTTGAGCATCTGTCTGCACTCCCAAAGAGTGTCTCATGCCTCCAAAAGCCACCACATGGCATTCATTGCATTTCCATTTTTTGTCTTCTGAGGCACAAGTAAATAATTAAATTAAAAAAGGCCTACAATGGCTTCTCCTACTGCATCAAACTCCCCTTTTCTTTGTGAAATTTATTTATAAACTAATTTCGAGTGGGTCATGTGTTTATGATTGCTTGCGGCTGGTCCCGCATTATCCAATTTATTATTCACCAATCAGACGATTTCTAAGCCACTACAAATACCCTAAGTTCCATATAACCGCCATCTTCATTTTGAAGAATCCCCCCTTCCACCCCTACTCCTTCTTTCCTAGATGGGTGGCACGGTGGCCCAGTGGTTAGCACTGTTGCCTCACACCAAGAACGTCACAGGTTCTAGTCCTTACAGCCAGTCAAGGTTTCTGTGCAGAGTTTACACATTTTCCCCAGTGCTCAAGTGGGTTTCCCACGGGTTCTCCAGTTTCCTCTCACCGTCTAAAAACAAGCAAATTAAGTTAATTGACTAATACATATCAGCACCATAGACATGCTCCTAGTAAGTAGTTTTCTCTTAAGAGCAGTCACTATCTGTTCATTAGCTTCTACAGCAGGGGAGTTCTCAAGATCTACCTGAGCTCAATCTCCCCTCTCGCCTTGCAAACAGGAGGGAGCCCCAGGCTCGAGGATCTTCTGAGCTCAGGGCTCTCTCCCGGGACAGCATTCCAAACAAGCTTTATAATCAATCATCTGCTAAGTGTGAACTCTTGAATTGACATTTAGTGCTCAGCAAGTGACGCTTTCGTTCCTTGGATGGAAATGCTGCTTTATTCGCAAATGTTGTATGTAATTATTCCAGTTTTTATCTTTGGATGGAAGCACAGATATTGTTTAATTAAAGGCTGTATGAAAGTAAATCACTTTATTATATTATTAAATGTATTTATTTATCTAAAACCCCATTTAATATTTGTAGAAATATTTATTTTCAAGCAATGCTTTTCATTGGTTACTTAAACAAGAAAAAGCTTTTTGTCATCACTTCTTTTGGAATTCAAAGTGAATATGAAATTATTAAAAAAATAAAAAAATAAAAAAAACAATTGTGGAGACATTCAGAACGTAAAAAAAGAACATTTTTGTGTTTTATTACATCTGCATGTCTTTCGTAATTTCAAGGTGTCACAATCACTAGTGATCTAGCTACTGTGGATCGCTGGAAAACTACAACTCTGCCATCAAATAGACTATAAAACACAGCATGCACTGCACACTTACACCAGCTCTTAATCTCATCTGATTGCAAACACTCACAGCTGAAGCTGCTCAAGGACTCATTAACTATTTATACACCACATTTACTCATACACATTGCTGAGTGTTTTGTTTGTTAAACAAACGTGTAACTTTATGTACCATTTTCATTCCCTTGTCCAGCTGTGTTCTTTAATTCTTGTGTTTTATGTAATCTACTCCTAGCCTTGTTCCTAGTTTATTTGACTGTTTGCCTGTTTACCGACAACGACTTCTGGATTTTATGTACCCGATTGCTGTGTTGACCGTTGCCTGCCTGACCATTCAGTTAAATAAATCTGCATTTGGATTCACATCTCCGTGAAAGCTTTTTTCAGTTAACCAAGGTTTGTTTTTAACACCAATTATATTTCTGTTGGTTTGTGTTTCAGATGTTTCAGCTGCTAATCAAAAGGAAACAAAGTCTGTAAAGGAGGGAGAATCTGTCACTTTAAATCTCGGTGGAATGAAAAACCCAGATGATCTAATGATGTATTATTTTAATGATACTCTAATCGCTAAAGTCACTGGAGGTCAGAGTCAGATCTGCACAGATGTTCAGTGTGATGTGAGATTCAGAGGCAGACTGAAGCTGGATCAGCAGACTGGATCTCTAACCATCATAGACAGTAGAATCACTGACTCTGGGGTTTACAAACTGGAGATCATCAACATTAGTAGCATCACTGTTATAAAGGGCATCAACGTCACTATCACTGGTGAGTGTTATTTAGCCATTGCAATTTAACCTTTTGTATTTAAATTACATATTAGATTTAGATTAACTCAAGAAATGGTTAAACTCTTTCACTTAGAGTAACTCTTTCACAATGTAAAACGTCCCTGGCTTAAACTTGTGCTTTTGATATTTGATTTTTTTTAAAGACTAATCCATATCGTATGATACATTTAAGCATGTATAATCTGTACTCACACCAAAAATGCAGACAAAAAGATTGTGAAGAAAAAGTGTGTATGTTTGTAAAAAAAAAAATTAACTTTCAAACCACTTTCTGTTTTTTTGTGTGTATTTCAGGTAGGATGGTGGGAGATCCTGTTACTTTAGGTACTGATGAAACAAGCAAACCGAAACAAAAAATTGTATTTTGTCACAACTGGTACATTTTTTTTTGTACTTCTGTTCTCATTTAGAAACTCCAGCAGTGGATAAAGTTTCAGTTTTCATAGCAGTGGGTTTTTGTGTAGTCTTTGTGTTTTTGCTCTTTGTTGACCAGTTATCAGCTATCAGCTAAGACGACAAAAAAGTAAGTATGACATCTCATCCAGCAAAAGCAAAATACAGTAGTTTAAATATGTTTGAATGAATTTGATCTAATTATGCGTTTCATTTTATGCATGATTTAGCTTTGTTTACATTATTATCATACCTGTCAACCCTTCCGTTGTTCCCGGAATTCTCCCATATTTTACAGTTCTATTCCGCTATCGTCCCGTAAAGGTATTTCTCACGTATTTTCAGTCTATTACTGGAGGGTAACAAAAAAACATTAAAGAGCCAATCCTACCTTTACGCAACCCATACCACCGAACCACCAGGGGGCACCCCTTGCTCTTAAATGTGAGTCTGTGCTGTGCTTTCGTTTAATTTAGGCATGAAAACATGGTGCATGACTGTCAGACGCGTTTAATAGTGATAAACAGATGCTGTTTCCCAAATGGTTTCTGTACATGATTTGAAGCGGAGTGAAAGTCTGGGTTTTGGGTGCGTGTTTAAACCGACATATACACATAGTTAATAATAATAATAACATCTACAGATGTCGATCTTGGTGTTTTTTTCAGTCAAAACAAATTTTGTCCTAAATGAGCATAACAAGTTAGGAAAGCAATCAAACGATTTATAACATTAGATGTGTGCATTTTTATAGTGACACCTGTTATTTAATGTAATCAAACTCCCAAATAATAATCAAAAAACCCAAATAAATGATTCATTCGTTGCTCTTTAATCAGCATGTGTAAGTTATGAGATTTGATAACTTGATTCTATTTCTTTATAATAGCTATTCATTAAGCTGAACTGTTTGCTAATTTATTTGCTGCTAATGTATACTATTTATTTTTTC
>CAIGQZ010032594.1:7216771-7246894 GCA_903798205.1 Danio tinwini
TTGTCTTTCCTTTTGACATAAGATTATTTTGCTTACACCCATTGGCGTAGAATTGATATATAATTTCTTTTTTTTTGACCAATGGATGTGAATGATAACCTAAACTTGCTATTTCTGATTTTTTTTTTCCAAATAACAATTTTAGCATAACAAAACTATTAAAGCTGTACGTTCAACTGGGCTGAGGACAAGGACAATGACAGGGTTTGTACATTTGTAAAGTGTTTTTAATAAAGACAAAAATCTGAGAAACAAATGAATGACATATTCCTTTACAGAACAACTCACAGAAATCAACTATCAGTCCAGTTTAGACATTTTTGGGATGAAATACTTTTTATTCACTGAATTTATGTTTTTACTTCAAGGACAGATAATGTACATTTCTGGTAGAATGTCCCATAAAATATAAATAATTTAATTTTATCATTATAAGTTGTTTATGTTTGATTAGAGTTGGAGCAAAACTATGGATTTGAAATTGAGACCATTGGTTTTAAACCTGATGCAGCCAGGACAAGATTTGACAGGCGAATGCAAGTGTGGGTGTTTAAAATCAGCATTTATTTAACTCACCGAAGCAACAAGGACACATTATTGAGGCCCTTTCACTTAAGAAATGGCAAGTGAAGAATTTCTGCACTCAGGTGCCTGTAAGCGATTTGTCGAATTAACAAATGTGTGTGTCAATAAGATCACAATTGTAGTAGCTCAAATCTAATACAAATGTTGGGCTTTAGCAAAGCAAATCTTCATTACTGCGGAAAAACCTGTGCAAATCAGGTCTACCCACTTATGGCATCTGCCTGGATTTTGTGCCAGCCTGATTCTCTCTGGATTTGTTGACCTGTTGTGTAGCTAACTATCATTGGCAGTTTATTCAATAAAGCAGACTAAAACATACTTATTTGTTTCAGTAGGCCATGAATTAAAGAAGGTTATGAAGCACTGACCCGGATAATACAACATTTCACTCTTCTACTATGAGTTTTCATACAGAAACACAAGGTCATTATAAAATCTGCAAATTCTTGTTCATTTTTGTGACTTCCTCTGATAAAGGAAACAGCTACAAGAGTTTGAATCCTGTAAAAGGAGATTCAACCAGATAAATGGGTTCAGATCGGGTGTCATAAGTCAGTGTTTTCAAACATTTCAAGCATTTTCGAAGGGGGTTTCAGCGAATCGATGAAGAAAATGTTTCTTATATTAGTTTTGCTCTGTTTGTGTCGACTGGTTGGTGAGTTTTAAATATGATTTCAAGAGTTCAATTCTGACACCATGTAATAAACTACTGGTTAAAACAGTCAGACATTATAGACACAACTGCTCTCGTATAAATCTATTGCTTTAAAATGCTGTAAAATACATTGAAAGAACTTTAATAAGTGATCAAGTGTGTGCTTTGTACAGGTGTGTTTGGTCTTACAGCAGTGCAACCTGTGAGAGTGATGGAGGGAGATTCAGCGACTCTAAACATTCATCAAGCTCTAATGAAGGATAAAACTGAAATTTGTTGGTGGTTTGGCAAACATTTACTTGCTGAAATAAATGTGATTAACGACAGCATCATTGTACATGATGAAGTGTTTAACGGGACGTTCAGAAACCGACTGAAGGTGGACAATCAGACCAGATCTCTAACCATCACAAACTTCACTTTTGAAGATGTTGGAAATTATGTAGTGCAAATCAAGCCACCAATGAGGATAACATTTATCCTTACTGTCTACAGTTAGTTACAAATATATTTCAGTGGTATTATATTTTAGATAAATAATTAATCCAAACATCACACTCATTATGTTTGTGGCTATGTTTCCTTGAATGTTTGCTTTCATAACTCATATAAACGCTTTTGAATTGCATTTGTTATCCAGATAAGGTGAAGTCGATGTCAGTGACGGAGGGAGATTCTGTCACTTTAAACTCTGGTCTCACTGACATAAGCAGATATAACATAAGATGGAAGTCTGAAACAGAAGAGCTTGCTGTGGCTTACAACACTGAGGGGAGTTTCAGAGACAGACTGAAGCTGGACAATCAGACCGGATCTCTGACCATTACAAACATCACAACTGAACAGGCTGGACTCTATAAGCTCCACATAGCTTTTTTTGATGTAAAAGCGACATCAAAAGAGTTCAATGTTTCAGTCTATGGTGAGTAAAGATCATTTGTCCTGTACTTAAATTATAAGTGATATTTTATTAACACTTTCAGGTGTTTAAATATTCTAGAGAGTTTATGGTGATTGCGAGATGACAACGTTCACATCCTTTGACTAGGGATTATGTATTTCTATTGCAACAATGTCAATATGACATCTAACATAACGTCATTTTAGCACTTGGATTTGTAGCATTGCAACAATCAACTTCTTGGTTAGGTTCAATTTCACAAAGCATTATTAAAAAATTGGACCAAAAAGTGAAATGTGCAAGTACACTGTCATTGGTCAGATGGCTTACTTTTACCTCTGTTGAAAAAACAGCTAAAACCAGCCCAAGTTTGTTAGATTGAGGTAAAGTAGTTTTTTATATTTATACATTTGGATGTTCTCCTTAGTACACAAAGATATTTTCTGCTAATTCTAAATACTGAAACATATTAGCAGCCAATGGCTATCCAGGTACAACACTTCGATCACGTTTTAGCTGGTTGACCAGCCTGGTTTTAGAGGGGTTTGGGCCATTTCCAAGCTGGTTTCCAGCCATTTTCAGCCTGGTCTTAGCTGGTCAGGCTGGAAAATGACCAGCTAAAACCAGCTTGACCAGCCTGGTTTAAGCTGGACATAGCTGGTTTTGGCTGGGCTCCCAGCCTGGTTAAGCTGGCCCAGCTGGTTTTAGCTGGTTATCTCCTAGACTGACCAGCGAAGACCGGGCTGGAAATAGCTGGAAACCAGCCTGGAAATTGCCAAAACCCCTCTAAAACTAGGCTGGTCAACCAGCTAAAATCAGCCAACCAGCTTAGGCTGGTTTAAGCAATTTTTTTCACGTCCTCTGACTAGGATATATGTATTTTTACTGCAATAATATATCGCTATAGCCTTAACATGGCATTGTTGCAATGCTACAAATCTTTCTTGGTTGGGTTCAATTTCACAAAGCAATATTAAAAAAATTGGTCAAAAAAACTCGTAACATGCATATACACTGTCATTGGTCAGATGGCTTACTTTTACCTCTGTAAAAAACAGCTAAAGAATAAGAATTCTTAGAATGAGGTAAACTTAAAATTATAATTTCACAAAAATATTTTTTTGCTAATTCTAAATACTGAAATCATATTAGCAGCCAATGACTATCAAAATATAACATTGTTCACAGTCAATCATATAGTGCTGAGGTTGTTTTCGAGTCATATTTGTATGTGATTTCAGACCAAATATTCACAGTACCATGGTAAACAATATAGGGAGCATGTCACTGAATGAATGTGCAAGTATAAAACTAACTTTACCTCAATGTTTGTTAGCTGGTATACTCTGGAAGTAGCTGGTCTCTAAAACTGGCTAAGCTAGTGAAGCTGGTCATTCAGGCCAGGACCAGTAAAGGAAGTGGTCAAAACATTTCAAAAACAGTGTGGATGACCAACTAAACCAAGCTAAAGCTGGTATAAGAGGTTTTTGTTTAGCATGTTAAGTGATTCTGCTTATATCAGTCTCCATTTAGCACATATAGACAGCAGCGCCACCATGTGCTTATTGTGACTGAGGTAAGGTTTGTTTTATTTTCACACATTCAGACTTTCTCCACAATAATATATAATTTCATAAAACATTATTTGCTAATTCTAAATAGTGAAATCATATTAGCAGCCAATGACTATCAAAGTACAACATTGTTCACAGTCTAATAAATAGTGCTAATGTTGTTTTCAAGTCATATTTGTATGTGATTTCAGACCAAATATTCACAGTACCATGGTAAATATAGGGAGCATGTCACAAGTTGCCACTCAATGAATGTGCAAATATAAATCCAACTTTACCTCTATTTCAGCATATACAGCAGCGCCACCATGTGCTTATTGTGATTGATTGAGGTAAAGTTAGTTTTATATTCACACATTCAGATTTTCTCCTCAATAATATCAATTTGCAAATTCTAAACAGTGAAATCACATTATAGCCAATGACTATCAAAGTACAACAGAGTTCACAGTCAAACAAATAGTGCTGCTATTGTTGTTGTCTAGTCATACTTGCATGTGATTTCAGACCAAATATTGCCATGGTAAACAATATGAGCATGCCACAAGTTGTTACTGAGAAAAATGAGCGAATAAAAAAACAACTTTACCTCAATCTTGGTTGTCATAATATTACATTATCATCTTTAGCAAGAAACAAAGACATTGTCCATATTTGTAAGTGTTTCGTTGCAGTTGCTTGTTTATCCAACCAAATTTCAATTCAGCCATTAGTAAAAGAAACAATGCTATTTTTCATTTTTCAAACAATTCACCATGACAAAAATACTGAAAATAGAGTTAACAATGAAACCAAAGAATACATGTGTGTGTCCTACTTAGTTCAATTCATAAAGAAAAATCAACCAAGCAAAAAAGTAGCAGAAAAAACTCAATAATCTCACCTTTTTTCTTCTTCTGCCAAATGTAGAGCAGCAGGTTTTCCAGTTTAAATCCCAAACAGAGAAATCATATAAGCCAGAGGAAACATGAAAAACAGGTCCTGAAAAACCAGTAATCCTCCAGTAATTGTGCATAGAAAGGCCTTTTGCAGTTAAACAATTAACTCAGGTTGAGCATTGGTTTGTTTGTTTGTTTGTTTGTTTGTTAGTCATTCACTGAGCACCTGTAGGATCAACATCTTCTTCTTTTTTGGTTTAATGGTAACACCAACGTGTTTTATCGCCACCTAGTGTGTAGAAATGTGAAACCACACCACAGGAGTGTTTCAACCAATGAATGTAAAAAAGGTTTCAACCCTGTTCCAGGAGGCACACCAACAGTACATCTTTTGGATGTCTCCTTTTGAGGTGATTCAGGTGTGTTGGGGGTTGAAAATGTGTACTATTGGTGTGCCTTCAGGAACAGAGTTGGGAAACAGCAATAAACAACCAAAAAAGCACCCCCCCCCCCCCCCCCACACACCCACCCACCATCCTAAAAAAAACAACAAAAAAATCATATTTTTTATAATGAACTATATCTTTATCAGTTTTTTTAGGAAACTAAACCCTGTTTCATAAATGATAGTATTTATTTCGTTTCTTCCACTGCCACTTTAACACCTGTATCTTCTAGGCATAACATAATCAATATAACAATAAGTACTCTATTTCTAACAGTACTGTGAGAGGCAGGCTCAGTGTTGGATGTTAATAAAAACCCAATTATAATGGGTAACTTAATAAATAATATAAATTATTCTCATTAACTTTTGGCCAGAAATGTAATAATAATATTAATTACTTACATTTATATAGCGCTTTTCTGGGCACTCAAAGCGCTTTACACATTGGGGGGAATCTCCTCATCCACCACCAGTGTGCACTACATAGTGATGTAGCCAATTATGATGTGGGGATGGTTAGGAGGCCATGATGGACAGAGGCAGATTTGGCCAGGATGCCGGGGTTAAACCCCTACTCTTTTTTTCCAAGGACATCCTGGGATTTTTAATGACCATAAAGAGTCAGGTTTAACATCTCATCTGAAAGATGTATCCCGTAACTATACTGGGGCATTAGGACTCACACCCATTAGGTTGGCCGCCCCCTGCTGGCCTCACTAACACCACTTCCTGCAGCAACCCAGCTTTCCCATGTGGTCTCTCATCCAGGTACAGACCGGGCACAGCCCTGCTTAGCTTTAGTGGACGACCATGTGAGAGTTGCAGAGAGCTAGAGAGGGCAGCCAGATGCCCTTTCTGTGCAGAGCTGGCTATCATAATAAAAGCCCTTTCACTCCACATTCAAATCAGGTTTCCCCTCAAAAATAATACATTAGGACGTTATGCACTAATATAAATGAACATATTTGTCAGACATGAAAAATCTGCTTGAACATTTTTTGTGGCAGCATCACGATTGCAATTATGAGATTCTGTCTAATTAAGAGAGTTTATTCAGTCCCTCAATGCAATAAACCAGAAATAAGATTTTATTTAACATAATTTCTTTAATTTGACGTTTTCCAGGTCGTCTGTCTGTTCCTGTCCTCATCAGAAACCCATCTTCATCCCAGTATAATTGTTCAGTGCTGTGTTCAGTGGTGAATGTGAGTGCTGTGAGTCTCTCTTGGTACAAAGAAAACCGTTTATTGTCCAGCATCAGTGTGTCTGATCTCAGCATCAGTCTCTCTCTACCTCTGGAGGTGGAATATCAGGATAACAACACCTACAGCTGTGTGATCAACAACACCATCAGCAACCAGACCACACATCTGGACATCAACACACTGTCAGACGTTTGAAGGTACAGAAGTGCTGATAATAATTAATAACAATGTTTACTGACTGATCTGAGCTCAGTTTGATGTTGTTATTCCTCAGACTCCGCCTACTGCTGTGGTCCTACTGAAACTGTGATCCGATTGGTCCTTTCAGCTCTGGTGGGCGTGGCTACGGTCATTATTGTGATCTGTGAAGTCAAATCCAGAAGAGCTGAACACAATCAAGCACATGTTCACGCACCATGAAACAAATGAGTTACTTTCTCTGTATTTGCTTTTATAAATCAGGTTTTAATGGCTTTATCTAGTATTGAAATCTAAAGCAGTCTTCAAATTAGCATTAAAGGTATCATATCAGGTGATTTTGTTGTAATAAATAGTTTGTTATCTAAACTTGCACCTTAACTTGTGTATTATTTTTAAATTAAATGCAAAATCAAGGTTCAAGATCCTCGTTTTGAGTACAAAACACATTTATTGTATATGTTCACAAATTCAGAAGTGCCCCAAACAAAGCTTCATGTTTATAAACTATGATTTGTAAGTGCTTATGTTAATATTATTAAAGGCCATCTATTTAACCCCCCTTTCAAGATTTACGATAAGTCTTTTGTGTCTCCACAGTGTGTCTGTACAGTTTCAGCTCAAAACACCCATCAGATTATTTATTAGACCTTTCAAAATATAGGAATATTTTGGTCTGAATACAATGCAGCTGTTTTTGTTGCCTGTGCCTTTAATGCTAGTTCTCCCCACCCACCGTTCCCACCTGACTGTCAGAGTAAAGCTGCGGTCACACTGGACTTTTCTCTCCATAGACTTCCATTCATTCGCACGCAAATGTGTCAGACCGGAAACGCAGGGTCATGCGTCAAGTTTCGCATTCGGCTGAGGTGCAAAGTTCAAGCTTGGTGAACTCTGACCTGGGAAATCGCATTACTTGACTGCATGAGACCAATCCAGGATTAAAACATGACCTCTCTGAACAGAAATGTAAAACATGGAGCAATCGCTTGCTTTTTTTAATGCCTAATCATCTTGTTTAATCCTGCCCCTTTTCGCAGCGCTGTGTGACAGAATTTCACAAGCTCAAACTCTAGTGTGACCGCAGCTTGAGCCTGAATCTCCGGTTGCGTCAGATAACCAGCACAGTGCTGACATGAATGAAGCAGATCTCACTTAACGTTTGTGAGAAACACTACAATAAGAACTTTCCCAATGATTATTTGATGTATTTGTTGTGGAATTAATTCTGCAACGACGAGTAACACACAATGTCGTTACAAAGTTCATGCACACACACAGCACACATTTTTTACTTTGCACTGTTTTTGCATGCAAATGTAACATGACACACGCTAATATCCACTGCTGTATGGATATCTGTTATGATTATGTACAAAATAAATCTGATTTAACATCCACAAACTGGGATTGAAGTGTCTTCTTTTATAATTGTACTGACATGTGGCTGTGGTGATAAAGTAAAGACTGTAAAAAACGCTGTAATTCACTTCAATCATGCACTGTTTTAAAACATTTTAAACTTGTATAACTCATTCTTGCACATTTGATAATGATTGATGATCATAGAGTGCTGAACTGATCTTTTAATCCCAGTTGCTTTGCACACGTCCTGTCTTGTTGATATGATTATACGAGTTACTACAGAGACATGTTAATATGCGGCTGTCAATCAATTCGGTAAGCGAGGAAACCGCACTCCTATGTCATTTTGCGGTCGGCCTCAAAATGAGAGGGATTTGGATCCTATTTTAACATCAGGAAATAAAAAAAAAAGAGACTTATTGTGTTTAAATCACTCCGATATGACTGTGGACACACTATATCTGCACACAGTTCTGTCCTTACAAAAGATGATTTTCATCATAGGTGCCCTTTAAGCTAATGCGGAGACAAACAGTATTAGGTTTTTTGCTGATTACTAAATTGTTTTGAATAACATTTCATTCCTCTGTTTGATTTTCGAAAGCAACCCAAACATTCAGCTAAAACATAATTTTTCAAAATAAATGCACTGAATGTAGGCCTAATATTAGCTATAAAATCACTCCACAAAAAAAATTATTCAGGTTTACGAAAGTCCTTGTAATCATATGAGAAAATGGAATCACTTTACATCAATGATTACAATAAAATAACAATAGAATGACGTGTCCAGTAAAAAAAAAAAAGTTGAATATAATTTATATTGAAATAGCAGAACCAAGGAAGATCATTCATTCTCTGAGAAATGATTGGGCTACAATGTTACAGTAAGTCTTGTCAGGATATGTGCAGAAACTGATGACGCTTCATGAATATGCATAAATGTAATTTAGTGTAAACTGTAGTTGTTTGTAACAGTGTAAAATCATTTGGCTGGGGGGGGTGAGCGCAAAATTGATAGACAAATTACAGTTTTGAGTGCAATCGATTTATACATTTTAATTATTTAATTGCTTTACAGGCCAAGCATAAACTCTTTTTCAATCAATAATCAATAAATAATTCAGAAAAAGGGCATTTTACCATTTGTGAATGACGTATTTAAATAGAAATAAATCTAGCATCATTTGAGCAATGACTATTAATATACTTCTCAAAAAAAATAATAAAGGGAACATTTAAACAACACAATGTAACTGCAAGGGTTCTCTATATTTATTGAGCAGTATATTACAAATCAGGTATTGAGGTATTGAAATCTAAAGCAGCCTTCAGATAAGCATTTAAGGCTGCCAAAATACAACCAAATAGGAATGAATGTGAATGTGGGAAGGTTAGGGGAATTCTCTGCTGAAGAGAGCTAAAAATGACTATCAACATCCAAAATTGATGATAAATTCACTATACATCTAAAAAAAAAAAAAAACATCATTGTGGATTTACTGTATGAGACATGCTTCACACAGGTGAGTGGGCTTGACAAACCACCTGTAGAAACACTCTTCTCTTAATATATATTAAAAACACTCCCCTCCTCGGTCTAGCACCATATTCTCTGCACTAACAGCTCATTTGCAAACATATTGCTTAAAATTTGCTCAACATCATCTTTTTTCTTTTTCTTTTTTTGGAAAATACAAAAATGTATATTAAAAAAGTCAGGATTTCAGCCATTATAATTGAATCAGATCTGCTTTAATAACATTTACAACATGAGCTCATGAAAAAAACAGCATTGATATGGGTTAATCTTTAAAGAATACTCTGATTTTAAATAAAACTCAGAGCTCTAAAAATGGCAAGGCACAATATTGTCTTCTACAGAGATCATAGTTCAGCCTTTTCTGCGGACTTTCTTTGGTCAGTTATAGCTGGACAAAGTAAAACAGACGCTTCATGTTCATCTTCACATGAAATGCACAGACTTGGTGATAGAAAATATCTCAAAAAAGCTTCATACAAGGCTGCAATAAAGTACATTTATACCATTTAAAAAAAAATCTGTTAAGAAATTTCATCAACAAAGACATGAATAACTGTATATCATAATACAATATTTGCATATTTAAACATCTGTGAATCATTCAGATGCTAATGCCACAGCTAGAAATACTTAAAGAAAACAAGATATAATGAAACATTACAGAAAACACACATCCAGTGCCGTTTCCACAGGATAAGGGCCTGTGACTCTTGGCAAACACACATTAAGTGTCAACTTTATCCTAAATAACAGGTGAACACCAGTTTAGACATGAATATTATTAGCAATAAAGACATTACTATTGTAGCCATGGGCATTTCTTTTTTAGTTTTGTGAAGATGCCAATAAAACGGTAAAGTCATCTAATATTTCTTGGTTAAATCTTGTTCTTGATGAGTATTCATGTTCACAGTCAGGTCATCTGAAATGACAAAACATATTTCAGGCCTTGTGGTGTAAATGCAGCTGTTATTAATATTTATAGATACAGAAGATAAGCACTGCTTTTATTTGGATCAAAATCCCAGGTGTTCCCAGGCCAGCCGAGAGACATAGTCCCTCCAGCGTGTCCTGAGTCTTCCCAGAGGCCTCCTCCCAGTGGGACATGCCTGGAACACCTACCTAGGTAGGCATCTAGGAGGCATCCGAAACAGATGCCCGAGCCACCCCTTTGAGACCCTTTAGTTAAAGGGCATTACTGTTTCTGATTTTAACACTAATTAACTGTTTTAATATTCTCAACCAATGCTTGCATACTATGATCATGCCAGTAAAGTATGGGGTGCCTCAAAGATCAGTTTTAGGCCCTTTGCTGTTTACAATATACATGCTACCCCTGGGAGACATTATTAGAAGACACGGGATCAGTTTCCACTGCTATGCAGACGATACTCAATTATACATTTCAACTAAACCTAATGAGACGTCTGAACTGTCTAAGCTAACTGAGTGTATTAAAGATGTTAAAGACTGGATGACCAACAATTTCCTTCTCTCAAACTCAGACAAAACAGAATAATTACTTATTGGGCCTAAATCCTGTACACAGCAGGTCTCACAACTCGACCTCCAATTCTACTATAAAAGATCTGGGTGTCATATTAGACAGCAATTTAGCTTTTGAAAATCATATCTCCCATGTCACAAAACTGCCTTCTTTCATCTGAGAAATATTGCTAAGTTACGAAGTATGCTATCCATCTCAGATGCAGAAAAGCTAGTGCATGCTTTCATGACTTCTAGGCTGGATTACTGTAATGCTCTGTTTGCTGGGTGCCCAGCATCCTCTATTAACAAACTTCAGCTAGTACAGAATGCAGCTGCCAGAGTTCTTACCAGGTCTAGAAAATATGATCATATCACCCCAATTTTATCTTTCCTACACTGGCTGCCTGTTAAGTTTCGTATTGAATTTAAAATATTGCTTCTTACCTATAAAGCCTTAAATAATCTAGCTCCTGTTTATCTAACCAACCTCCTGTCTCGCTACAACCCAACCCGCTCTTTAAGATCTCAAAACTCAGGGCTTCTGGTAGTACCTAGAATAGTAAAGTCGAGTAAAGGAGGTCGAGCCTTCTCATTTATGTCTCCTAAACTCTGGAATAGCCTTCCTGATAATGTCCGAGGCTCAGACACACTCTCGCAATTCAAAACTAATCAAATCTTTTTAGCAAAGCATACACTCAGTGCATCACTTAGCGGTATGATGCATGATTGTGCCCCACGCAGGTTTTTGCATCTCGTTTATATACACTATGAACAGCAGCTACGCTAATTATTCTCTTTATTCTCTATTTTCACCTGAGATACTCATGCCGAGGCCCTCAGACTATGCAGCGCCACTGATGCAATCCAAGACCAGCGATGAGATGATCCCAAGGTCTTCATAATCCTGGACCAGGCTGTATCCTGAGCAGCTGCTGTGGTGGTCATGGAAGAGTGGAGAGCATGAGACTGATTCCTGTGACACTCCAGGGACAGACGAGTCTTCGCTGAGGTCTAGCAAATGGTCGTGCCCTACTGAGCCTGGTTTCTCTTGAGGTTTTTTAAATTCTTCACTTTCACCAATTGGTGAAGTTTTTTCCTCGCCGCTGTCGCCACTGGCTTGCATGGTTCGGGATCTGTAGAGCTGCGCATCGATGGATTTGCTCTTCAGTGTACTCTCAGTAGTGATTATTAAACCACACTGAATTGAGGGAAACTGAACTGAACTTAAACACTGAAAACTGAACTGACACTGTTTCAATTCACTATAAACTTCTAAGTGAAGCTACAGTGACACAATCCACATTGTAAAAGCGCTATACAAATAAAGATGAATTCAATTGAATTACACGTCACAACTGACATAATAAAGAATGGGCAATACTTGTACAACATTTACTAATGCATTATTAAAATCCAAAGCTATGCTTGTCAACATTAGTTAATGCACTGTATAAATAATGTCATTGTTTGTTCATACTTGTACATTAAATAACATTACAAATGTGGGTAACGTTTTACAATAGGGTTCCTCTTAAGGTCCAAGGTGTTTTTTTTACATGCTTTTTTTTCTCTCTTCGCTATTTGGGCTTATTGGAACCTAATTAGAATAAAAATCTAAGTATCATCTTTTGATATGATGTACTTTTAGAGAAAAATGATGTCCATATATGTGGACTCGTGGTCCAAATTTTCATAAAACACTTTTTCACAAATTTTCTTTTATGCATATTTAACAGAATTTTTTTGAACTTGCTTTGACTATCAGAGAGTAAAAAAATTTTTTTTCCTATTTTGGACAGTTAAAAATAGGGTTTGGGACATTTCATATGCTGCAAAACAGTTGCAGGATGACACTGTATATCTGTAACAAAATATAAAACATTCAAAGTATTTTAAATAGCCACTTAGGAGCTAAAAATGTGCTGTCCACCTATGTGGATACTCGGCCCTAGGAGGTTATAGTATGTTTAGACTATATGCTATGTAAAGATGATTTATGAAAATCGTGTCAGACCAATTGCCAAACACACTTGCAACCAATCAGCAGTAGAGGGTGTGTTTAGTGGAGATCTAAAAAGGGGCATGGTCTTGTTGAGTTAAGGACTTGTTTGTTTTGGTGTTTTCAAACTAAAATATTGTGGGTCAAAAAAAAGCTTCTGCATGTTTACATTACTAAATAAAATAAAATAAAATAAAAATCAGGCTAAAATTCAGGTCACAATAAATGATACTCGTTATCCTGTAAGCCAGGGGTGTTCAACCCTATTCCTGGCGATAGACCTTCCTGCAGTTTTCAGTTGCAGCCCTTATCAAACACACCTGCCTGTAGTTATCAAGTGCTCCTCACGTTCTAAATAATTGGTTTAGGTGTGTTTGATCAGGGTTGGATCTGAAATCAGCTGGAAGGTCGATCGCCAGGAACAGGGTTGAGCACCCCTGCTATAAGCTGTCGATGGCAGATTCAGTCTCAGTCTGATTAGTGGATGAGTTGTTGATCTCTAGGGGCAAGTCTTCAACACCTTCAACACCTGCCTGTTTAGAGATAAATATTATTGAGAAAGACAGAAGACATAGAGCTTTCCTTTGAAATAAACAACAATATATGAAGAGTTCAGATGCAAAAACCTCTAAATGCCGTCTTAAAGTTTCCTCTAAATGTAGCATTTGTATCAGGCTCCTCTGTAAATGTTCAGTAATGACACTTTTATGGCAAAGAATAAGTCCTTTTCCTGGTCTTTAAGGTGAAATATCTCAACATAAACATAGGAGGCTGAGAAAAATGGTTATTTTTGATGGAAATTTCAGACGGCACTTAGAGGTTTTTACATCTGAACTCATATCTTCAATGTACAATTTGCACATCTGGCATGCTCAGATTTTTTTGTTACATTATTATAATTATATTATTATTACTATTATTTTGTAGTATAATATGTATTGAAACCACTGTTTTTATGGTAAAGTAATGAATATGAAAGCAGCATTGTCTTGAAGAGGCAGTTATTATTAACTTCTCAGTGCAATGATTTCAACAGATCTGAATTCCACACGTACATGGGTATTTTTCTAACCAGTATTGCCCGTATCTATTAAAAATATTAAATAAATATTAATAAAATATTAATTATTTGTAAAACCCAAAAACATAATGCTGTCAAAAGCCTGTCAAACCAACAGGTGGCGACATAAACTTAATACACAGCTCAAAAAAGCATCAATCAAGCATCGCCAATTACACTCCTGGGATAATTGATCTGAAGAGTATTGTCCAAAAGCAATAGAGCTTAAACTATGCCAAAACAATCTGAATTTAACTTAATAACAATATTTAAGTTAACTGTAACTTAATTAAACTAAATGTCTTAAAATAGTTTTAAATTTCATGATCTGAATGTCTTAACTTGAATATTGAAAATACTGAAATTTAACACAACTTGATTTTTTTTTTTGGCAGATTTTAATAGACGCATTTTCAAACTTCAGATTTTTTTTAAAGAGCATGCAGGCAGCTCCTGGAGGATGAAGGAACTGAAACCACTGAATGGCCCCAACACTCATCTGATTTAAGATCTGGGACATCATGTTTCAGTCCAAATGTCTGAACACCAGACAATCGGTGAGCTCAGTTTGTCATGAGACAAGGGAGCATGCACTGGATGTTGTCAGGCATGCATACAAAGCATACAAACAACTGAGGGCTATTCTGAGTTGCTGCAATAAATTATTACAAACTAGACTTAGCCTGTTTCATAATTTTTACTTTGAATATGGGTTGTCTTTTAATTAAGCCGTCTGTTGGTTTATCATTTCCATTCCCATCAAACAATGTGGCATATTTAGGTTCCCATCTCATTTCCCATTCCATATCAGTATAAATACCAAATATAATACATTTTTTAATTAAGAATCAGCTCAGATGTTAATGTTTGTCGGTCGTCAGATTGAGGGCTCAGTGTCTTACCTGATCACAGCGCTGACTCCACTGTCGGATGTCTGTTTGAATATTAACAACAAACCTTTAATTAAACATTACTATTCTAAATAGTCTTAATTTTCACAAATTAATCCTTTATTTAATCTCACCTTTCCTTCTTGCATGGCGTCTGTAATAGTAAATCGCAGCAACAGCTGCAGCAGCAGGAAGAAACAGAATAACAGCACATACTCCTACAACAGCTGGTGGAGGCAGACGTGATTCTGTAAGTATCAACACAGATGATAATATATGCTTTTATTCATTTAATATTCACTCATTTTTTACTTGCCATTAATTGTATGCTTTAGTTTTAAAGGGGTTCACACAATGATTAAAATTCTATTAATGTACTCATGTCTTTTCAAAACCTTCCGAACACAAATTATGATATTTTAGGTTGTTAGATCACCATCTCCAGATAAATACGATCCAGCTCCGGTCGCCAGATCTTTTCAGAAAATGTCTGTTTCTCCAGGTATATGGACAACAAGTCAGCAAAGTTTCCAATATCCAAACCGGTTGACCAGTATTGAACTAACAGTCCCCTATCGATATAGGAGTTGACTGAGAAAACCAGAGAGGTGCAAAAGCAGGAGACAAAGTAATGATGATAAAGAAAGAGCAGAGTTTATTGAATAATCTTAGTCATGTATGATTCAATGCTCAGACTTCGTCTGACCAGGATAAATCCAACAAGTGTTATTATACCACAAGCAACAGCAATAGAAAATTACTGCCTCACAACATTGTCCAGAGACAATACAGATCTTGAAATGGAGACATTCTCTTATCTCTTACTCATGAAAACAAGTGTCGCTTGAATCCACAGTCATAAGATTATAACAACATGGAAAAATTGAAATTATAATGAAGTAATAATTATATGAAAATAGTAATAATAAAACATAAATAACATAATAAAATGACAAATAATCAATAATAATAATCAATAATTAACTAATAATCAATAAAATGATATAATGATAATTATATAAATGACTAATGCTCATATGATTAAATAAAATAAATAAATGAAGACAAAATGAATAAAAACAAATGAAAAAACAACACAAATGAATGGTTGCTTGAAACAACACACACATAAGTTTGCTACAAGGATTCTCAGATCCTTAGTTAAATTCTTCAAGGTGAAATCTAGGAGCTCTCTCATCAGTCATAGACAGTAGGACAGCGTGATTAATCAAATTGAGCAAAGCTGCGATTGATTTGTTTGCCTATAGATTTTAGACAACAGGGTATGATGCTTTTATGCAATGGTTCTTTTTTGGATTACTGTCCTGTGGTACGGTCGAGTGCATTGAGTAAAGACTTACTAAAGACTGCAATAGAAGAGTTAATATTATGAAAATGCATAAAACTTTAGGTTGGTTATTGGTGAAGGATACGGTAATTGTTTCTCTGTTGTGTTTCATAAGAAATATTTCTGTGTCCAGAGTTCCAAGTGTACTGTACAGTCAACTTTTATATAGTGATGCTAGTCCTAGACTAAAGGAAATGTTTTGCTTCCCGTTTCAAAAAGTAATGCAAAGCAACGGACTGTAATGTATAGAGGAATGAAAACATGGAATGAATTGCCATCAGACATTACATGCTTTGTAACAAGTAAAATTAGGCTTTAAAATCGTTTAATAAATATTTAATGGCACAATAATAAGTGGATTGTTGATCTGGATGTTATGTATGAATTTTGGGTTTTTATGTTTTTGTATTGGTCTTTGTTGTCATGGATTAATGCATTTTTGTTTTGTGTTGGATGGACCCCATGAAGAATAACCACTACCTTGGAAATCCTGATAAATCAATAAAATAAAAAAGGTTGCAAATTGTTCTATTTATTATTCTAGTATTATAAAGCCACTGAATCATCTTGAGTGAAAATAAAACTATGGAAAACAATATCAAAAGCCACAGCTTCTGTTTTTGCTCAATTGTTTGTGAATTATAAGAGCTTTTATGTGCTTTTACTTTGTTTTATTTGCAATAATAGAAGGCAGAGTTTAAATTTACATGACATTTAATTTTTGCTGAGAGGCAATGTGAATACCCTTGCCCAAATTTAATACATTAATATTAATTTGAATGCATTATTTATTTTGATGCTCGTGATTTTGCTTCTTCTTGCTTAAAGTAAGACTGTAAAAAGCAGCAGTACGCTGTAATTAAATGCATTTAATAGTGTTCATACTGTAATTTTGACCACAGATCATGCCGATTCTTTAATTCAGCACTGAGCAAAACAGCAAAAACAGACCAGAAGCTGAAATGACTGCTCCACTGCTGCAGATGTAACACTTCTAGAATGGTGTGCAGTGTGAAAGCTGTAAACTGATAACGTTAGCACAGAAAAAATGTATAGTGTAAGAACAGTAGATGGATAGAGTACAGTATAAAGACGTTTAGACTGTTTGTTTTTTCAAAAACTGCTTGAAGAAAAAGACAGCAAATAATAAAATAACACTCACCAGTGACAGTAAGAGTGAAGTTCCTGTTGATGCTGAATCTGCTGTTGATGATCTCCAGTTTATAAAGTCCAGTGTGTTCAGTTCTGCTTTTCATGATGGTCAGAGATCCAGTCTGATTATCCACCTTCAGTTCGTTTCTGAATCTCTTATCACACTGATCATTTTCACAGGTCTTATTAGAACCATTGGTGATTTCAGTGATGGGGGTATCATTATAATACCACCTCATTAATTTAATTTCATAAATTTTGTTTATTTCACCAGGATGTAAAGTGACAGATTCTCCCTCCTTCACTGACTTTCTCTTCACTTCATCTTGTTCCTCTGAAACACAAACCAACAGCACTGAGAAAAACATCTCCAAATGTCACTGCAACACTATCACTAAACACATTAATGATGAGATTCAATGATCAAGACTTGCTGTTAATCAAGACTCACCATCAACAGTGACATTGAATATTATTTTATTTAAGCTGCCACTTAAGATTTGTAGATAGTAGAGTCCAGAGTCAGTGTTACTGATGTTCATGATGGTCAGAGATCCAGTCTGATGATCCAGCTTCAGTCTGTCTCTGAATCTCTCAGCATTTTCATCATTACACTGAACATCTGTACAGATAACACCGAGTTCTGCAGTGATCTCAGCGATATGAGTGTACTGAAATTCCCAAATAATTCTGTTCTGTTGGTTTAAGTTCACACCAGTAAGTAAAGTGACTGAATCTCCCTCCATCACAAACACTGGCAGTCTTTTTATTTTTTCTTTGTATGAACCTAAAGAAGAAGAAAAAGGTAATCATGAGCCAAACATAAATATACAGCAATACAGTGCTTACAGAGTGTTTTATAGATCACAAACAATTAACAAGATTCATAGATTCTCAACAGTACACTGTAGGGATGGCCTAATACCCTAATTTTCGATTCGGTACAATACCGGAATGTAACACCTCTGTATCAATACTTAATCTACACCACAGGGGACAAATAACCAGCCTCAAAATATACATAAGTGAACTGAAAACTTTATTTGAAAAAAATATTTTTTTTTTATGAAAATATAAACAAAAACAATTAATAGTATAATGTTAAATGAACGTTAACTTTTATTTAATGTTTACTTTAGCCATAGTGCAAATAAAAAAATTCTCATACATCAGTATTAATAAAAGTAGATGGAGCACAGGCTGTAGTTTTTCAGACAAATTGTTTCAACCAGGTCCATTTCCTGAGCGTCAAAAGTGGGTGAATCTGTTCGGCAAAATATTTGACTGCATGTCACCACATATCAAACGACTTAAACGATATAACTAAAGAAATCTTTAAGTGTGAGTACGCAAGCGTACACTATGTACAGTTGCCTTGACCCGGGCCGAAGCATGCTTGTCCCCCCCCCCCCGTCTCCCCCAACAGCCAGCACTCACATTACATTCGGGCCTGAGCACGCTTACGTCATCGATGATGTACTGTTCAGTAAGTGCTTTCGCTCAGCACAGTGGAGATTTCTTTAGTTATATCATTTAAGTCGTTTGATATGAGGTGACTCACAGTCGAATATTTCGCCGAACAGATCAGCAACTTTTGATGCTCATAAACAATCATAAAGTCCTCGTGCTGCAGGAATTAGGAGGTTTGCTAAAGGCGCAGCTGTCGTGCAGTGAGAGGTTTGCATCTTTAATAAACTACGACAGTTTGTGTTCATTAAACAGTAAGAATGATTAATAAATCCATATGAAACAGTCCCGTAAAAGTCACGTCTCGCTTTCAGTTTCTGAGCCCAAGTGAACCGCGCTCTGGCCCACCTCTTCCAACCGGGCCAGGGCCGGCCAACTGAACCATGCCTGAGCCCGATTCAGAGCACTCACACTTCACTCACTCACCTAAGGGGCTTTGGGTGCTTGAGCCCCTGCCCTTTTTTCTCCTGGAGAGAAAGTGCCCTTTTTTCCTGGGGATAATAATTATTTTTTAAATAATAATATAATTTATGTATAAGTTGATGTGTGTTCTATTTAGCCACGATCTGGAATGATAAACCACATGTGAGGCGAATGCTCTATTACTTTATCCTCCAAAGTAAGGTGTCAACAGTGGAGTAACGTTTATCAGCGCTTATGCCAACTCCGGCATCCGCACTGAACACGGACTGCATCTGGGTTGTAGCTTTACAGTCTGGCCTATACACACACTGCAGACGGAGTGTGTAAAACATGCATTACTAGCTTACCTCCGTTACGGAAGCACAATATATTCGACAGAACTGCCGATGTAAATTCATTCGTCATTCATCTTTGTTGTGTGGAGGTGAGTAACAGGTAACAAAAGACAACCTGAGGCTCAAATTTAACATGCTAACATCCTCCTGATTAACAACCATGTAATAAGTTAGCTAAGGTTTAGCCAGGGCAATATCATAGGCATACAGGCTAATGTGATGGAGAAACGACAGCTGGATAGTAAAAATATTGTCCTCTCGTTTTTGCAGTCATTTATTCAGAACATAAAATGTTAATTGAAGCTATAAAACATGTACATATAGGCTAGCTATGGAAGTCAGTGGCAATCAGTGTGTCCTATATTCTTCAAAATATTTTATTATTTTGTTCAACAGAAAAAAAAAAACTCAGAGTAGATTGAAAAGAGATAGTTCACCCAAAACATTTTAATTTACTCACCCTGAAGTGGTTCCAAATCTTTGTCTCTTTATTTTGTTGCACACTAACGAATAAAAGAATAAAAATTAAAGAAAGCTTAAACTTAAAATCATTGACTTCCAGAGTAGAAAAAACTAATACCATGAAAGTCAATGGTTACAGGTTTCCTGTTTTCTTCAAAATATTATTGTGTTCGACAGAAGAACAAAGGCAAATAGGTTTGCAACAAGTAAAAGGTGAGTAAAGGGTGACAGAATTTTCAGTTTTGAATGAACTATCCTTTTAAAGGTGAGTATATGGTGAATTTAGGATAAAATCTACTTTAATATGTTTTATTTATTAAAGTACAATTATTATTATTATTTAATAAAAGTTTTTTCCAGTTGAGCCACTGCCCCTTAAAAGGTCTCTGCACGTTTCTGAGTGTGAGTACGCCCTCAGGGCTCAATTTTAACAGTCTAAGGCGCAAAGTCTAAAGCTCATGGTGCAAAAGCATTAAGAGCATGTCTGAATCCACTTTTGCTATTTTAAGGACAGGAAAAATATGGTTTTAATAAAATAAATATAAATATGCATATAATAAATAATAATGCAAATAATAATAATTCTAACATTACATAAATGCAGAATGTCATGAATAAACTGAAAAGGCCCCCTGAGATGAAGGCATGAAAGCAGTGGTTTTTATATTTATGTAGAAAATAATTTTTTTTGTTATATTTTATTCCTTTAATTCTTTTTCATTTGTAAAGATATTTGCGTATTGCTGTACATCCTGCGTGTATTAAGCAATACGAACGTGTTTAAGGTACATAACAGCCCACATAAGCTGTTTATTCTGCATATTCAGGTTTCGGACCATATTAATCACAGACTATATTAGCCTGCTATAACGTTAGACTGTGTCAAAGCAAAGAAAAACAAAAGCATTAACGCCATTCCATGATGGACTCATTCAGTAGCGAACTTGAGTTTATGTGACTTACACTTTTCTTTGAAAAAAGCTCCTCATGACCACCTTTTTTTATGCGTTACTGTGAAGACATTTGTGCCTGTCAATCAATATAGTGGGCGGGGAAAACTGCACTCCTACATTACGCTCTGGTGGACCTCAAAATTGCTGAGATTTGGATCCTATTTTAAAGTCAGGACATTTAAATAAATAGACTTGTTGTGTTTATATCATTCCAATACGACTAGATGATTTGCATCATAGGTGCCCTTTAAGCAAAAGTACAATATTGAATGGTTTGAAAGTTATTTTTCCAGTACTGGTATACTGTACACTGTTACAAGCTGCGACCACCATGAGCAGAGAAATAATTGCTGGACAGACAGATCTCACTTGTCATTAAGTATAAGATACCAATGAGATCAATGATGAATTCATTCAGAAATAATCATCACTCAGTAATACTCACTAGCAACAGAAACACCAAAACCCTTCAAGAGGTTGCGGATTATCTGCTGGAAGCGCCCAAAGTCTGTGATTCTGCTGTTTCTGATGGTCAGAGATCCAGCGGGATGATCCAGCTTCAGTCTCTGTGTGAATTTCGCTTCATAATTAACATGTCTACAGATCTGACTCTGATCTCCAGTGATTTCAGCAATGAGAACCCCATCTTGTTGGTTTGCTTTACTATCAGTGTGCAGAATGACAGATTTTCCCTCCATCACTGACATTTGCTCTTTATCTATACCAGCACAGACAACACCTAGGGAAAAGAAATATACATCATTTTTATTGTTGGGTAATAGTAATGCTGTATTGTCAACATTTACTAAAAATGTGATGCCATTTTACCAATTGAAGTCTCTTATTTTTAAGGAATAAAAAAATAACAATACAAAGAAAATACTAGAAATACTAAATGCTTCATGCAACTGAAAAGCTTATGACTGCGTTGAATTTTATTACTACTAACCAGAGGAGCGATTATAACAAACAAATGTCTATGTATATATTTATATGTATATGTATATATATAGTTTATATGTTACCCCATTTACCAGTATGTCAGGGTTAGGATTAGAAGGTGTGGTTGGGATTAGTCAAATCAAGTAGTTTATTTAGTTGAGGGGTGCATAATTTGGCAGGAGTGCATTTCTAGTAGACCCTAGAAAGACTTGAAAGTCCCATTCAAGCAAGTGATGACTAAAATGGGTCAATTATCAAATCTGAAAAACTGCTTGATGAATTCACAATTAAATTACACATTTCAAATCAGCTACAAAATCGGACTTTATTGTTGTTGCGTAAGCTCTACAGGGAATGCAGAATTATAGGCAAATGAGTATTTTGACCACATCATCCTCTTTATGCATGTTGTCTTACTCCAAGCTGTATAGGCTCGAAAGCCTACTACCAATTAGGCATATTAGGTGATGTGCATCTCTGTAATGAGAAGGGGTGTGGTCTAATGACATCAACACCCTATATCAGGTGTGCATAATTATTAGGCAACTTCCTTTCCTTTGGCAAAATGGGTCAAAAGAAGGACTTGACAGGCTCTGAAAAGTCAAAAATAGTGAGATATCTTGCAGAGGGATGCAGCACTCTTAAAATTGCCAAGCTTCTGAAGCGTGATCATCGAACAATCAAGCGTTTCATTCAAAATAGTCAACAGGGTCGCAAGAAGCTTGTGGAAAAACCAAGGCACAAAATAACTGCCCATGAACTGAGAGAAGTCAAGCGTGCAGCTGCCAAGATGCCACTTGCCACCAGTTTTGCCATATTTCAGAGCTGCAACATCACTGGAGTGCTCAAAAGCACAAGGTGTGCAATACTCAGAGACATGGCCAAGGTAAGAAAGGCTGAAAAAGGACCAACACTGAACAAGACACACAAGCTGAAACGTCAAGACTGGGCCAAGAAATATCTCAAGACTGATTTTTCTAAGGTTTTATGGACTGATAAAATGAGAGTGAGTCTTGATGGGCCAGATGGATGGGGCCGTGGCTGGATCGGTAAAGAGCAGAGAGCTCCATTCACACACGGAGCCAGCAAGGTGGAGGTGGAGTAAATGTGAGATTTACAAGGAGGGAAAACAGTACACCTCTCTGAACAGTGTATGGGAGGCTGTGGTTGCTGCTGCACGCAATGTTGATGGTGAACAGATCAAAACACTGACAGAATCCATGGATGGCAGGCTTTTAAGTGTCCTTGCAAAGAAAGCTGGCTATATTGGTCACTGATTTGTTTTTGAATGTCAGAAATGTATATTTGTGAATGTTGAGATGTTATATTGGTTTCACTGGTGAAAATAAATCATTGAAATGGGTATATATTTGTTTTTGTTAAGTTGCCTAATAATTATGCACAGTAATAGTCACCTGCACACACAGATATCCTCCTAAAATAGCTCAAACAAAAAAAATACTTCCAAAAATATTCAGCTTTGATATTAATCAGTTTTGGGTTCATTGAGAACATGGTTGTTGTTCAATAATAAAATTAATCCTCAAAAATACAACTTGCCTAATAATTCTGCACTCCCTATATAATTACATTTGCAGTTTGCTCTAATCCACTCAGAGTTTTACAAGATGTAGCCACCAACTTCTCGGGTAACAATTTTATTATACACTCTGTTACATCCCGTGATTTTGTTTATTTTGGTTTCTATATTGCAGTGTCTTTTCTGTTTCCTGATTTCTTTTGTTTGCAGATTGCTGCCACCTGATTCTCATCTGGGAGCTAATTTCTGAGCTATATATACTGGCTGCTGCAGCCGACCAGAAGCCAAGAGAGAGGAGAGACGACACGTCTCGAGCTGCTCCAGTCCCAGACCATGGGCGCATGTGTGCCCATGAGGAGGATGGGCACACAATGGGATGGGCACACAAAAGAGGATGCCTACAGGAGCGGGGACAGGATTTTATACAATCAGGCCAGGAACACACTGACAAAGGAGATTGGTGTGGCCAAGAAAAGCTATGCCAAGAAGCTGCAAAACCAGTTTTCTTCCAACGACCCTGCATCAGTGTGGAAAGGCCTGAAAGACATCATGAATTATAAAACGCCATCCCCCAGTATAGACAGCAACAAACATCTTGCAAACAAGCTGAATATTTTCTATTGTAGATTTGACACCTCTGACCAGACACCTCACACCCGCCCGGACCATCTCCCTACACAGCCATCAACACCTCCAGACATCTCCCTCTCCCCCCAGCTAGTCAGAATGGGTAAAATCACATCCGACAGCCGCACCATCAGCACTGGTGCCCCCCAGGGATGTGTTCTCTCCCCACTGCTCTTCTCCCTGTACACAAACGACTGCACTGCAAAAGACCCCTCCATTAAGCTCTTGAAGTTTGCGGATGACACTACTGTTATCGGCCTCATCCGGAACGGTGACGAGTCTGCATACAGACAGGAGTTGGAGTGGCTGGCTTTATGGTGCAGATACAACAACCTGGAGCTGAACACGCTCAAAACAGTGGAGATGATAGTGGACTTTAGGAGAAACCCCCCTGCACTCCCCCCACTCACCATCATGAACAGCACTGTGGCTGCAGTAGAGTCATTCAGGTTCCTGGGCACCACCATCTCTCAGGATCTGAAGTGGGACATTCACATAGACTCCATTGTAAAAAAAAAAGCCCAGCAGAGACTGTACTTCCTTCATCAGCTGAGAAAGTTCAACCTGCCACAGGAGCTGCTCGTACAGTTCTACTCAGCTGTCATCCAATCCATCCTCTGCACTTCAATCACCGTCTGGTTCAGCTCAGCTGCCAAAACCAACCTCCGTAGACTACAGCGAATAGTCCGGACTGCTGAACGAATCACTGGCACTACCCTTCCTACACTTGAAGAACTGTACTCTTCCAGAGTGAGTAAAAGGGCTCGTAAAATCACTCTGGACGCCTCACACCCAGCACACTACCTGTTCGAACTGTTACCGTCTGGTCGGCGCTACAAACCACCAAGCACAAAAACAGCCAGACACGGGAAAAGTTTCTTTCCTCAGGCCATCTACCTCATGAACAGTTAAATATTCCCCTACTGTGCAATAAACGTGCAATACTTTCTCATACGCACTTGTACACAGCACCTTATAACCTGTATATTTACAACATATCTGTACATACAATTTAACATCCAGATCTTTTTGACTGACTGCATCTCTGTTTAATGTTTAATGTTTATTGCCTTTTCTTTCTTGTTTTTAATTTTGTGTTGTCACTCATCACTTTATGTACACTGGAAGCTTCTGCTGCTAAAACAAATTCCTTGTGTGTGTGAAGCACACTTGGCAATAAAACTGATTCTGATTCTGATATTATGTTCTTTAATATTTAAGATGCATATTTTCTTTTGCTACGCAAGATGAAACCCATGATTGCCTGATGGTAATCAAAGTTGATTTAAAAATGTGTTTTTTGATTCTGGGTCTGGAGGCAGTACTCTCCCCTATCTCTTCATTTGTTTGTTTCTATTTATTTTGATTTACCCCTAGGTGTTTTTTGTAGGAACGTAACAACTCTCAGAAATAAAGGTACGGGAGATGTCACTGGGACAGTACCTTTTCAAATGATACTTATTTGTAATTAATGAGTCCACAGTGGTACCTCAAAGGTTCATATTAGTGCCCAAATGTACCAAAAGGTACCTTTTGAAGTACCATTATGAACCCTTCAGGTACAAATATGCAGCTTTTAAAAAGGTAATATCCCAGTGACATCTCCCATACCTTTATTTCTGTGATTGTATTTGGTGCAACGTTTTCAATTAGATGCATGTTGTTTTGTTAGAGAAGGGAGTGTGTCTCGTATATTGTTGAGAAGTTTAATTTTATGTTCTGTTTTATGCATTGTACACAAACAGTACAATAAGTGACTGGGAGCTTGATATATAGACCCTTTTCACGCTTCCGGGTTTCTCAGTAGCGGAAGTCGTCATAGTTGGGAAAACTTAGAGCGCAGTGGATGAGAGAATACAACGAATATTTTTATTTACAATCTTATTTGCTCAAATAATAAAAGAAAAACTCCACAATTGTACTATAAAGACTTTCAGAAAAGGAAAAAAATTGTGTGAGACTGAAGACGACAGCGAGAGGAGGAAATAACGTTAAACTTGCTGTCCTGTCCCATAGAGGCTGATTAGAAACCTCTCGCACAAGAGATTAATTAATTTTTTGCAATTAGAAGCAAAAATGATATAATATATACATAAATACATATAAATGTTTATACGTTTTTTTTTTAAATAAAAATGTTAAAAACTTTAAAGGATTTGAGATGCTGATGACCGATAAACGAGTCATAACAGGCTTGTGAAAAGGGTCCATTAGTGTCCAACATCAAGACTGAAATGACTAATGCCGGATATAGATTAATAATGGAAAGGTTGAGATAGTTAGGTTTTTTAGGTAGATTGAGGGCCTCGAAGCAGAGTAGATGCAGTTGGTGTTTTTTACCATATAACAAAGCTAGGCTGTATAGCAGTGGTCTCAAACTCATTTCCTGGAGGGCCGCAGGTCTAACCACCGCCAGCTTAATAGTCTCTAGTAGTGTTGAACATTAGGGTTGGAGCAAAACTGTGCAGAGCTGCAGCCCAGAATTCCCACAGTTGCAATGACTGCAATGTTGAGTCTGTATCATAATTTATCATTCGCATGTGAGTTTGAGACCTATGCTGTATAGTAAGGAGAAAATACGGTGTTTGGTCACCACTCAATCTACTGCATGTGGATATAATCCACAAACCAATGAAGTTGGTTTATAACAATTAAAAAAATCCACATTATCAACGTTGCAAAAAAAAAAAGCTTTTTCTTTCAATAAGATCCAGCCTTTTGCGGGCTGAGCTGAGCTGGTGGTTCTCCAGGACCACTGCTCTAGAAAACTCTGCTAGACACCTTTCAAACCCATCGTCCACTTTGTGTTTTTAACCCGTCACCACAAAGACTTGAAGACATTTTCTGAGGGCTGGAAGCATCACCCCATTCAACAGCCCACAGCAGCTGTGACAAATGGGACTATAGTCTCCGCTTGTGATTCTGCACATCAATGCTGGTATTGTCAGAGTTTACACACTCAAGACTGCAAATGCGCGTCGACTATGCAAATGTACCAAGCCAAACATATGGTGCAATCAATCAAGAGTCAATGCAATAGCGACTTAAACAGCTCCCAAGCTCCAGAGATCAGAAATCAGTAGTTTGTGAACTCAAATTTGGGCACTGGAAAAAAAACGTGATTAGTTTGGTTAACTACACACTGGGATGAGAATCATCAGATTCTAAATTTAACAGTGATCAAATCATTACTCTTGAATCCTCGTATTCTGCATTTGTGTACTGAGAAAATACGATTTGTTGGCTAGGCTGAAGAAAATCATGCATATAGGTTCTCTTAATTTTAGTATGTCAGCAAGATCACCCAACATTGAAAATCGTCATCATTTAGGACCCGTTTACACGTTCTTTTAATTGTGACCCATATCCAATTCATGTGTTTACACTTGCCATACAATTTACGACATCGCGCATGCACAGTCTAGCATCTGCGCCACACTAGCCACGATGGAAAAAATTGTCTTGCTTATATATATATGGTATATTTGGTTTTATATATGGTGTCCTCTACCATTCAGAGGAATTTGTGGATATGAGAAAGATCTCAGGAAGCAAATTGTGGCGATTGACCCCTTTCCTCCTCCATGTTTCCTCTGTTGTTGTTGATGTTTATCGCGTCGGCATCTCCACACACACACACACACACTCCTACTTCTATATCATTAAACTACGGAGAAGTACCACAATGTCATAAGTTTAATGACGTAAAAAATGGAATGCCTCAATAAATCCGATCTGCCCGCTTACATGATAGTTGCATTGTCACATATCCAATTTATATCTGATTTATTTCCACATATGAAGGAGGCCTGAAACTGATCTCTGAATATCTGAATGCATGCATTTTTTTTTTCATACAACAGATCCGATCTGTCACATATGAGCACAAAATCGGAATTGGGTCCCATTTAACTGGCAGGGTAAATAGAGCCTTAGTCTCCCTTCACCTACACAAACCTGTTTGTAAAATGCAATGTACAAACATGTGTAATGAACATTGTTATTATTTATTTATTTATTACACATTATTATTATTTGTATTTATGTATTTATTTTCACCTTTTAACCATTTGTTTGATTCCTGATATTTCAATATTTAATAATAATGTTTTAGTTTTTTTTCTTTGTCCCTTTAAAGCTTAAATCTTAAGAATCATAAATAATGTGTGTTCAAAAGGGATCCTGACTGAGTTATCAACTTTTTAAAAGTAAGCTATAGATTAATCATTTCGGCTTTTATACATTTTAACCATTAATCATTTAGAAATCTTTTCTAGATTCTGTTCTGTACCTGTTTAACTACTGTATATATATTTATGGTTAAATAAAAATAAAAAAAATTCAATCAAAAACACTCTTTTTCTTCTCCCATTTCAAATGCTTGTTTTCATTCATTAGTTTTCACATTTCCACTATCTTTTTTAAAGTATGCTTGATCATTTTAACCTGTTTTACTTAAAAAAAAACAGCTCAAAGTAAGAAATAAAGAATACAACTTTTTAATGTCTGTTTGTAATTAACCCTTCATGTCTCTTTACAAACAACACATTGTTTCATATGTGACCCACCCTGCATCACAAAACCTTATGTTGCACGGCTATATTTTTGAGAATAGCCAAAAATACACTGTACGGCTCAAAACTTAAAACTTCATTTGTAATATGCCTTTCTAAGAATGGAATTTTGACCACAATAAAAGGTGATTTTCTCAATATTTAGCTTTTTTTTTTATTCTTTTTTAGAATTCACAGATTCCAGATTTTTAAATAGTTTTATTTATTTCGGCCAAATATTGTCATACAATACTAACAAACCAAACATCAATGGAGACCTTAGACGTAATGTATAAAAGACCCAAAAGTTGACACTTGTGACTTTTGTGATCCAGGCTCAAGTTTAAAGCACATATTTTCCCAGTGCATACACAACACCAAATATGGAGTCACAAGAATCATCCTGGGTTACCCATGTGTACAAATTCATATCTAGATTGGGGTGGGGGTAAAGAACAAGTGTGCAGCCCTAATACAGGACAAAGGAAGGAGTGTTTTTTTATGAGGGTCACAGGTGTTACATTGCTCAGAGGCACGTGTCCCAGTAAAATCAGCTGTGCCCCAGTAAACGCTTTGAGTTACATTTATTTATTTTCTTTTCAGCTTAGTCCCTTTATTAATCAGGGGTCGCCTCAGGGGTCGCCACAGTAGAATAAACCGCCAACTTATCCAGCATATGTTTTACACAGCTGAAGCCCTTCCAGCTGCAACCCATCACTGGGAAACACCCATACATTTCCATTCACACACATTACACTACGGACAATTTAGCTTACCCAATTCACCTATAACACATGTCTTTGGACTTGTGGAGGAAACCGGAGCACCCGTAGAAAACCCACGCCAACATAGGGAGAACATGCAAACTCCACACAGAAATGCCAACTGACCCAGCCGAGGCTCAAACCAGCGACCTTCTTGTTGTGAGGTGAGAGCGCTACCCACTGCACCACCGTGCTGCCCGCTTTGAGTTACAATGTGCATTTTTATTCAACGTTTGTTGTAATCTCGACCGAAACACGAAGAGAGGGTGGGACATAGTATAGCTCCTCCCCTTTAAATAAAACAGCCAATAGTGTTTTGTTTTATCACCGCTCTGCCAGTTAGAGTGGTTGAGCTCAAGCGCATCAAATGAAAAGCAAATGAGAAGCATCTTGAAGGAGGCGGGGCTTGTCAGATACTAGAGAACATTTGATTGGTCAAGATGTGATGAGAAACTGAAGTATGGTGACGTGAAAAAAATAGTTTATTTCTTTAAGCGGAAGTGACAAACTACAAGCTTTACATGTTTATATCAGTTCTACATCTTCTGAATAGGAGTTTTGTCACTGTTTCCGAGCGCACTAGCTTATAGATATCTTGGAAATGAATGATACTAATTCTAGCATCTAAAAAACTTAATTTTAATTTAATGGGACCTTTAAAAGTGTCGAAGGAGACGGCTAAAATGTGTACATGCAATGACTCAGAGACTGTTTAGACAGTCTGAATATAGCCAAATAGTCTTAAACAATAACTAAATGTACTACAGA
>CAIGQZ010032594.1:7246904-7257064 GCA_903798205.1 Danio tinwini
AACATGCAAACTCCACACAGAAACGCCAACTGACCCAGCCCAGCCGAGGTTCGAACCTACGACCCAGCAACATTCTTGCTGTGAGGCGACAGCACTACCTACTGCGCCACTGCGTCGACCCATATTTGTATTTATAATATTAAACATTCCTTAATTTTCCTTCGGCTTAGTTCCTTATTTATTTGGGCTCACAGCAGAATGATCCGCCAACTTTTCCGGCATATGTTTTACTCAGCGAATGCCCTTCCAGCTGCAAACCAATACTGATAAACACCCATACACTGTCGCATTCACATACACACTCATACAACACAGCCAATTTAGTTTATCCAGTTCACCTATAGGGCATGTCTTTTCACTTGTGGGGGAAACCGGAACATCCAGAGGACACCCACGCCAACACAGGGAGAACATGCAAACTCCACACAGAAACGCCAACTGGCCCAGCCGGGACTTGAACCAGTGACCTTCTTGGCGACCACCGATTTATATTAATCAGTATAGTTATTTATACAGGAATAAAAAGGGAGGTTGTGACCCAGTAGAGCTTTATATAGCAACACCTCTGCCATTAACCATGTGGTTAGCGTGTCAGTACATAGTACCCTGATGCTCTCACTTAGTCCTAACAGAGGGTAAAACTATTAAAACTCCCAAAAGAAACCACAAACTAGTTTAAAAGTCCCACTGAACTAGACCTGTAGTTAAAGCTACACACTCCACTTTAACACTAAATGTGTTTGTAAAGAAACTATCTTTATGTTGATATACAGGTGAAGAGAAAACACCTCTGGATAATCCAGGAAACACATCATGAACACATTAATGAAGAGATTTAAATGTGCAAGAGTTTCATTAAACATAATGACTCACCTCTAATAAAGACTCTGAAAATCCTCTCACTAATGCTGCCCCTGGTGCTGTGGATCTCTAGATGATAAAGTCCAGAGTCTGTGTTTGTGGTGTTTATGATGGTCAGAGATGCAGTCTGATGATCCAGCTTCAGCCTGTTTCTGAATCTCTCAGCATCTTCGTCACACTGAACATCAGTACAGATAACACTGAGATCTCCTCTGAGTTTAGCTATACAACTGCCACTATAAATCCACATAATACTGTACTGCTGGTTTGCTTCAACATCCGTGTGTAGAGTAACTGAATCTCCATCCTTCACAAACACCGGCTGTTCTGCTGAATACAAATCAGACTCATCTGAAGAAGAAAAATGCAGTTAGTGTTTAGCTAAATAAAAAAGAGCAATGAAAATGTGTTTGTGTTATAAAGACATCCATATATCAGGATTCCTAATGGGACGTGCAAACAAACAGCAGAATGGCAATGTGTCATAAATATTATATTTATTTTATCAAAATAAAAGATTGTTACAAAGAGAAGCGTTCTGGATTCATAAATTAAAATCACTGGCACCAAGAGGAATGAATGAGGAGTTGGACCTTTCTGTGTTTCTTTAACAGCCTGTTGTTTAACTATAACATTGGGAATCATGTATTTTGAAGTTATAATGATACAAATAATGAGATGAAAATGGATTTTTTTAATGTGTTTGAATTGTCGAAATTTTACGGTATTGATGTAGATTCGAATAAGGGAATAATGATAATGGATATGCCATTTTATAAAATAATGTCTTTGAAGGTAAGGGTATTTCTTGTATGGTTAATTATGATTATTGAAATGAAAAAAAAGGACTGTTGGTAACCATCAAACACCCACTTAGATAATTGATACAATACAACTAATATATTTTGTAATGTTTTGAACTGTCGAAATTTCATTGTATTGATGTAAATATGTTGTTTACCTATAAAATGATGTCTTTTGAAAGTGAGAGTATATATATATATATATATTTTGTTTGGCTAGTTATGTGCGTTGAGGTGGAGGTAAGACCAATTTTTTGGGACATAATTTTTCATGTTATGGACTGTTGAATTTACAATGTGTTGGTGTACACTTGGTGTATTCTTTGTGAAATGATGTTTATGAATATGAAGGTAAATAGTCCCTAAGGGGTTAATTATGAAATGTTGAAATGAAAATGAGATTGTTTTTGGAGTGGTCATCTAATGACGCAATGTGATTGACTGTGGGATAAAGGGGTGGAGTAAGAAATTTGTGTTACACACTGAGGAAGGCATTGTGCCGTTTGTGTTTTCTGAGTCACCCGTAGAATGTAAAAATAAAAAAAGCATGAAGTAAATACTTGATGAGTGCGAATCATTACCCTTTTGAACAATAATATTGACTTGATTACCGCACCGAAAAGTTTCCTTAAAAACCATATTTCATTATTTTACGCACGTCATAAATATTATAGAAATATTACTGATATTAATGCTTCAAAAATATGCTATTGGCCACAAATCTAAGACAGCGTCAGGTTAAAATTATTTTTTGTTTACTCCCAATACTCCCAAATATTTTTTTTATTTACATGAATTTAATATGCATGTTATGCAGTTTTCATATTTAATATTGATTTCAAAGCTTTATATGTATGCAGCGATGTAAACCCATTCAATCTTTTCTTTAACGTAACTTAATTGGTGAATTTAAAGGCATTATAAAGAGAGAGGTATTGGAAGCATGTGATTGTTTTTGTTGAGAGGATGAGAGGACTGATGAAATGTTATGTGGTGTGGTGTATTTTAAAGTTGTTTTACTGTATTCTTGTTACCTTAGCCAGGTCTCTCTAGTAAAAGAGCTTTTAAATCTCAATTAAATAATGGTAAAATAAAATTAAAATAAAATAATTATTGATCCGGTTTCCCCCACAAGTCCAAAGACATGCGGTACAGGTGAATTGGGTAAGCTAAATTGGCTGTAGAGATGTGTGTGAATGAGTATGTATGGATGTTTTCCATAATTAGGTTGCAGCTGGAAGGACATGTGCTGAATAAGTTGGCAGTTCATTCCGCTGTGGCTGATTAATAAAGGGAAAAAGTAAAAAAAGAATGAATTAATAATTATTTTTTATTACTAGACAAAAATCTAAATAACGGTGTAGCATTGACGTGGTAGGCATGTTAGGTGCTATGACTAGGGCCAGACGGAATCTGCAGACGTTTTTTGCAATTTCTGCTGAGAATTTCGGTAAAAATCTGCAGATTTCTGTTTAATTATTTTGGGAGTCTCATAACTAAAACCTTAATATGTGAAATATGTGTAATTTAAAAACTGAATAAATTCAGATTTACACATATTTACTCAAGTAAATAAACAGAATTAATGAGGGGCTAAAAATCTGCAGAAAATCTGCATCAGAATCAGATTCAGTGTGGGCCTAGCTATGACTAGACTTCTGGTAAGATATTTTTTGAAAACATAAAAAAAGCTTACTTATTAACTATTTAGCTTATTAAACATTCTGCTAAACTATTTGCATAGATTGAAATATTGATACATCATGCATCATGAATATTTTAGATATTGATAGATTTGTTTATATACAGCAGATATACTTCTGAAATGCAGACATTTTACTTTGACAAACCAAAAACTGTTTTTATTGTAAGCTGAGGCCAACCACGTCTCCCACATGTTTCTCATTATCATGGTCCGGCAGAAATGATGACTAGGTCCCAAAAAATGTATGGCCCCGTCATGTTATGACAATAATAATAAATGGTAGTTACAGGGGGTGGGACAACTTACCCACAGGCTTATAGCGTGATGTAATATAATGTCATACACTGTAGTTATTTAATTGATTTAAAGTGCAAAGTAAATTAAGCAATACAAACAACTTCACATTTAACTGTTGCTGTAACAAGTTACTGAGAGAAACTTCAGATGTTTTATGAATTAAAACTGCGCTTTGTCTCTTTTTTTTGTTAGCCAGGAAAAAAAAACATGACACAACAAAGATCCAGCAAAACTATGAATGAAACTGAAGGCTTTTATAGTTAATAGGGAAAAGGCTTTTATGTCTTACCGTGTCCGTTTAAACACAACAGCAAAAAGAGAAAAAAGAAGACATGCCTCATGTTGCCTTGTTGAGTAGAAATGAACCTCCTCATCTCGGCAAACTACACAGTAAAATCAATAGTGTAAAAAATGCAGTGTTAAATGTCAATAACTCCAAAAATGTTGAATTAACAATATACAGTGTTAACGACTGCACATTGACAGTGTGGTTGCACAGTGCAATATGATGTGATTTTCCTTTAACACTACAAGTGCAAAAGATTGCGACATACACCACACTGTCAGAAAAAGGGTACGTTGGGGTACATTTGTGAACACTTAGGGTACAAATGATGAAGTTCTACCTTCAATGGTTCAAAGTAGCACCTTAAGATACTTGTATGTATTATTTAAGGGTAAAGAATATGTTCCCAACTGTCAAGGGGTCCATGTTTGGGCCATTTATTTAATAATAAATAAAACAATTATAAAACGTAACAAAATAACACAATAACACAAATAATAGATTTAAAAGACCAAAAACTGTCCGTTAGATATACACAAGATGTATTAAATATCATGTTTTAACCACAATGGGGAGATTGAATCCAGCGGCATATCCGAGATGAACTAGCCGAAGTAAAGCTGCTGTCGGCGGGGGAGAGCATCAGGAAGCTCCCGCTGACAGAGTCCGCATTCACTGAAGCACATCTTCAAAGACGTGCTATCTTTGTAAATAAACTGCCGATTCGAGTTTAAAACAACTACATTCTCGCCTGAAATACTCTTAAAACTACATTTTGTGACACATTAGATGAGATTTTTTGCGGGTCTGGAGCGGGATATTATCCATTAACTTTCGCTTAGCACTAGCAGCCAGCAAATTTGAATTTGTGTCGTCCAATAGGATTTTTGCCCGCGCTGTGCATTCATAAAGCGAGCAGATTGTGTGCGACGGTTATTCTCCCTTAACCTAGCTGTTTGACTGCTGTACTGACGTTCCCGACGGAAGATCTTCTTGTAGGACTCGAAGAAGCTGGAATACGCTCGTGAAGACGAAGCACAGACATTTGCAGGTAAGTTTAATGTTAAATAACTTATTGTGAATATTCGTTGGGTCATATTCAATTCATGTTTAACGTTACTTTGCATTGTGTATGTAGTTAAGCCTATCGTTGAGTTACCTTGCGCGTGAGGGCACCATTTTGTGAGGTTAGCCAGAAATGAAGATATGATTTTTTCACACATAACCATGAAACAGCGGTGAAACGTCCAGAGAAACAGTTCAAACACATTTCGTTTTGTTTGGATAATGTTAAGCTCACTCGGCCACTGTATTAGTTGCATATTTATAAATTCGGAATTTCCTTAGTGTTGGTAAGCTAACGTTTATGCTAACGTCCATGTTCACTCCAGACAGGAGTGAACACCTGTCCCTTTTATGTCTGAAACAATATTACGTTAGTTTATGCATATTACCCAACCAATGTTGAGTTATACCAGTTTTATTTTGCAATGTTACATATTTAAATTGTACGTAACGGTATAAACGCATGTCCAAGAGAGTCCTAATCATCTGTCATGTCAGATCCAGGTGCAGGTCATTTATCAAACCTTTGAGTTGCATATTTAAAAGTTTTTAGTGTTAACCTCAAGCTCACACAGATCATGATTTTTTTTTTCTTTCAGAAAATGAAGTGGACGAGGAAGCAATAGAGTGTAATAACGTAAGTAAAATCATTCATTACATTCAGTAATTTGACTTTCACCACTGAATTCATTGTGCAGTCTTAAATTTAATCTCTTTTTTCCATTAAACTGTAAGGTGAAGTGTTTTAAAGTTGAATTTTTATGATTTATTATGGACTTCTATTTGATCCAATAGGTGATTGCTGCAAGTGATGAGGATCTTTTGAGGGTAATGCGAATGTCCTGCATATCCAGTACAATAAGGTTTGTGACGCTTTATTAAAAACACCCTTGTCAGTGAGATCACACATTTTAAATCAGTTGTCAATTTAAATTAAAAGTTTAATGTCAATATAAGCCAAACTATAGGATCAAATTATAATTTACAGTTATGACTTTTTAAAAACATTTTAATTTTCAAAGCTTTGTGGTAAACATGTGCATTCAAGCTTACAACTATTTGTACAGTGATAAATGAAAGGAAATGGCAACAAAGAATATTAGATAATGTTTTTAGTTAAAGTGAATCACTAATTTCCTTTTTGTTTATTTTCAGTCGTGGTAAACCTGACCGAGTGCATTCATCAACCATCTCCAACCAAGTCAGAGCTTCAAGGACAGCTTTACAAGTATTGTGCTAAAGGTACCTGAGCTTGATTAAGAAAAAGCATCTCCATTGGCCAAAGTCTACAAAAAGCAAGAGAAGTTTGCAGATGATCTAACAGGTATTGACATAAAACTTACATAATTATAATTTTGCTCGATCAAACCCTTCTTTCTTGGATGGGATCTTTAAGTGCCTTTTCAAGCTGCATTTAGCAAGTTCAAACTCATGGACCTTATATATAAACCCTTTATGTAGATAACATTTCTCAATTAAAAAAAAATATGTTATTTATAAAAATACATCAATATCTGTTATTCAGCATTTGCTAATAGTTCCAGTCATTTTTTCTTTATTTTAAAAACAGGTCCTTAATGTTATTAAATTATTTAAAAGTATTCAATTCATCTTTATTTGTATAGCGCTTATACAATGTAGATTGTGTCAAAGCAGCTTCACATGGAAGTTTATAGTGAATATTCAGTACTTCATTATTTGTTTTTATTTGATTTTATTTTGCAATAGATTCTGACTTTCGTGCAGCTCTAATTCTGCTCCCCCATATCTTTAAAGAGAAAGTGATTGCTTACAGTAATTACACTGGGAGAGTTTTGGGAACTGTTGGTTAAACACTTTGTAATACTCTGATAGACGTTATGCATTTCTGACAGATTTTGCACTGTTTAGTGACATCCTTTTTTTCTTTTCACAGTGGGATAATGATGATGCTCCATACCCAACTCTACAGATGGTAGGAAGTCCTCTGCAAAGTGTAGGAGAATGGGAGTTAAAAGGCATTATTGCATCCTTCGCTGTTTACTGTGTTTTTTAACTTGGCTTATCCACGCAACATAAAGAATGCAAAGGATGAACTACAGCAACTCCTCAAGATGGAGCAACAATTTGAATTTCAACATCAGCAACAATTTAAAGATGGAAATCCAAAATTACAATCCAAACAACTCAGTGCAGCTATCAGAGAGAACTTGTACTGCTGGGTCTGCATCAAACGGCAATGTTTGGATCTTTGCATTTACTTTGGTGCATGCGTTTCGAGTCTGTGCATCAGTTTTTTTTTAGACTGTTTTAAACTATCAGCTATAGACATTTCAATAACATTGCCCAAATCAACTGAGAAGCACAAGAAAAAACAATGCTAAGAATTTTCTCTGCCCAACATCCTTGATGAGATTGACACATTCAGGGTTTTAAATTGGACTGTTGACGTGTGCATGTGTGACGGCTAATGGAGAAGAAATTACTCTTACTTAATGAAATACATTTTAAATGTCAATACTGAACTGTTTTCTGTGTTTCTGTTTTCTGTAATTCATATTTCCATGCAAATACAGTAAGAGTTGACTTTGAATGAGGTGTTATAAACCAAGACAGACGGACTTTCAGGCCCTTGAAACATACTCTGCTGATAAACTGTTTATTAGGAATGTTTAGAAATTTTAAATCAAATGTGTAATATTGTTTGGTCAAATGTGTTTTTGAGATCTAAAGTTATGAAGGGTATAAGTGACTCTTAATGAAATGTTCCAATTTACTGCTGGAAAGAGATTGCTTTGAGATTCTTGATGCTTTTAGAAAATGTAGAATGCAGTGCACTAGCAAAACTGTACTTTACGAGGTCTAGTGCTGTTTTGAAAAAATTACTTTGTTAAATTAGTAAAAATGCTCAGTGAAATGGAATATATGTACTGATGTTGAAAAAAAATGCTAGTATTAAGCTTTTTTACTGTTTCATAAAATGTTTCAAAACGTTTAAGCAACTATTTTTTTTTTTTTAAGTTTATGCATCTGGTATGACATTGTGAGCTTAACATTCATCCTCTGAAAAGGTGACAATGTAATTGTTTTAAATCTTTAAATGCGTTTGTGATAAAATGTTAAAGGTATAAAGTTACAGTTATCGTGCAGTTTGTACTCATGGAAAAAGATTGCTTTTTATTTTAAAATTACGTTTAAACATTCATCCTGTAAAAAATGTTAATATTTAATGTTTAATAAATGTGATAAATTAAATTTAATGTGCTGTGTATGTTCTGACAGTGCACAGAACAGTGTAAAAATTAATGTTACACTGATAGGAGTACTTTCTTGATGACACTTGTAGCGTAATAACAACACTAGTGGGTGTTAAATGCCCCTAAGTGTAAAACTTTGATAACTATAGTAAGTGTAACATTCTACACTGTGAGTGTATTTATTCAGCACTTTAAAGTGCCAATATTACACTGCAAATTTAACACTAGCGTAATAACAACACTAGTGGGTGTTAAATGCCCCTAAGTGTAAAACTTTGACAACTATAGTAAGTGTACATTCTACACTGTGAGTGTATTTATTCAGCACTTTAAAGTGCCAATATTACTCTGCAAATTTAACACTACACACGGTGTACTTTTAACACTTGATAGATTGGGACCATATATGACCTACAGTAGTGTTAAAATCAACACTTTTTAAGTGTTAAATTAACACTACTTATTTTACTGTGTATAGTCAATCTGTGGTGCGGCGGCTCCATTGGGCTACTACTGTGCCAGACAGTTGTTAAGAACATATTTGAGACAGGCGTTGTGAGACACAAGGGTCCCCCTGTTTTATGCCAGTTTTTTTGACCATCGAAATCTGTGACTTAAAATGACTGGTCATGCCAGCCGCGGTTCAAAAATAAAAAATAATAAAAAAGTTGTCAGCCGCAATCATATTGTGGTGCGCGCGTATTGTTATGATTGCCGTAAAATCAGAAGCAACACGACACAGAGCGTTCAGAAAACGGTTTGAGAATGAGATTATACCTAGATGTCAGTCCCCCCTTTTCCTGCTACGTATGCTTTATTAAACGTTTTTATTGGCTCTTTTTTTGACAGTGTTGTTATTTTAAGCAATGGTTTTATTCTGTAATTTCTGTAAGTTTATTTACTTTTTTTGTTCCAAATGATTTTATAGCAGATAAACACAGAGAATAAAGATACTATTTTCGTACCGTTTTTATATCTCCTTACCAAGCACACAATACGGTTGAATGTAATTTTATAAAAACGTGGATTAACCTCAGAAAGTGAATACAGATATAAATTAGTCAAACAAAAAAGTTTTTTGCGTTACAAATCATTTCAATCCAGAGTATTAAAAATGTATGATTTATTATAGTACGTTGCATAAGGGATAAGGGACATTACCAGACTTTGGGTGACTGAATACAACAATGGTCAATTCTCAGATGGTAGAATAAAAGAATTGTCCTATACTACATGCATACCTCAACCTTCTTAATGCAGCCTTTTGGGAAAATGTGTCTATAAAATGCTATAAAGATCCCAAATGAAATGAGTAGAATAAAACAATGGTCAGGTCTGACACAAGACATTCCATACTCTCATTATGCATTGCTCATAAAAATGATTTTGTTACACGGACTGCTGTCTGAGTCTATGCTGTCTGTGACTTTGTTGCCTGTTATTAAGGATAAGCCTGGAAAGGTACAAGTTTGGATAATTATAGACCAATTCCATTGGCGAGTATGGTGTCGAAGATTTTGGAAGGAATTATAGATTTGATGCATTTCTGGGGACCACTGATAATCAATTTGGTTTTAAGTCTCAAAGCACTGATTTATATTTATGCGTTTATGGAAGTAGAAGAACTGTATAATAGGCAAAATTCTACAGTTCTAATTGGTTTTATTGATGTCTCTAAAGCTTTTGATAGGGTTAATTATTAAAAGCTTTTTAGTAAAATAAAACTAAGATGAATAGTATTTTAAGAATTTTAACTTACTGGTACACTAATTAAAGTATGCGGATTAAGTGTGGCAATGCTGTATCTGATACATTTAAAGTATGCAATGTAGTATGTCAAGGAGGTTTACTATCGCCTGCTCTTTTTAATGTTCACATGAATGAGTTGTCTGAGGAATTAGGTTATT
>CAIGQZ010032594.1:7257464-7270746 GCA_903798205.1 Danio tinwini
CATACATACATACATACATACATACATACATACATACATACATACATACATACATACATACATACATACATACATACATACATACATACATACATACATACATATATATATATATACTGTTAAATCATATAAAGACCGTTCAACTTTAATTACAAATCTTATTATTTGGCTTACAAATATAAAGCAGAAAAAAAAATAAAAAGGTTTTAAAAAGAATGCACATGGTGTTAACATATCCCAATTGTCTATCCCTGACTCTTACTTTCACAGTAAAATACACGATGATAGTTCTAAATCCTGCTGTTGATTTGGAAAATGCAAATGTCAAAGTTCATTGAGATCTGATATTGTTTTACAGTCAGACAAGTCTGAACAAGTTATTAAAACAGGTAAACCTGAGAAAATAAACTGTTTACAAGTAGTTTTGTTAAGACATGCGGTCAAACTAAAACGTCAAACTTACTTCTGCTTGTCTTCTGTCCAGTTCTGCAGTAACAAACTGACTTACTAGCGGTAATGTATACTCGTGCAACTGTGAAGTGCAAAGCTTTTAACGCGTAGGCATCTAACCATGCTAACCCTAACCATCACAGTCTATTTTGAGTCTGGCCAGTCCGCACCTGTTTTTTTTATTTTATTTTTATTCAATGCCTCAAAAGAAGTATTCAATTTAACTTTAGCTGACAGAGGAAAAAAATCAACATGAATTTAAATGTGTTCAGAGAGTTACAGGTTTTTAGATTTACATTTCATTTGAAATCATTTATGAAATGGGAATATTTTGGTCTACATTGAGCCCACCTTTTCTAATTTATATGGCACTTTCAAATAAATATCTAATAACACAAACAATTGGAAAATATGTTGCCCTTTACTAGAAGTTCTCAGTATCAGAAATAATCAAACTTCTATCATACACTGAACTTTATTTTTTCTAAAATACAAATCCTTTCTAAAAAATAGTCTTGAGTTTTGAGTATAGGCTAATACAATTATGCTTATTTTCTTGAGAATTCACACATCTATATATAAAGCGTTAATGTTTTCAACACACGTTTAGCAGGATACGTTCTATGGAGCGTTTTGTAAGACACTACTTTTATTATTTAAACCTATTTGTCAATTTCCAACCTTCAACCCATGTGGAAGATGAGTAAATGAACACAGAATTATCTATTTATGTCCCTTTATTGATGCAACCCAATATATTAATATGTGAAAACATAAACATACAATTTTTAAAAAGACGTGCAGTATGTCACCCTGCATAATTACGTTTTTAACACCAAACGTTTTGAGAGCAAATAGCAGAGATTAAGGTCCTGTAATTCAACTATCAGGAAACGCAAATGAATTCTGAGCTATACATGCAAATTGTACACTTAAATATTTAACGCCCAATACAATAATAATAATAATAATAATTAAATTAAATTAATTAATTCATTTTCTTTTTGGTTTAGTCCTTTTATTAATCTAGGGTCGCCACAGCGGAATGAACAGCCAACTTATCCAGCATATATTTTACGCAGTGGGTGCTCTTCCAGCCACAACCCATCACTGGAAAACATCCATACACATACACACACACACACACACATACAATACGGTCAATTTTAGCATACCCAATTCACCCATACCACATGTCTTTGGACTTGTGGGGGAAAGCGGAGCACCCAGAGGAAACCCACGCGAACACGGGGAGAACATGCAAACTTCACACAGAAATGCCAACTAACCCAGCCGAGGCTCGAACCAGTGACCTTCTTGCTGTGAGGCGAACGTGTTACCCACTGCGCTACCGTGTCACCCCAGATGACGTTTATTACATTTTACTATCTTTTACAACCCTGTGAACACCCTACCGTAGTTACACTTAGCAAGTTCGGTGAACTAATGACCTTCTTGGCCAATCACAGTCATTTCTGCTGTGCTTAAATGTTAGCGGGAAACGAACGTTTTAAAAATGTCAGTATCAACTGGTACCAAATTCCAGTATCATGACAACCCTACTATAAAGATTTCTCACTGGTGAATAACACACAATGTAGTGTTATAATGTTGCTTGTGGTCATCCATTTAGTACACGTTCATCACTTAAAGTATGAAAGCGTAGCAGCAATTTTCATGTAGTGAATGACATGCATTTTCAATGCTATCAGGCTAAAGTTAGCATTTTCCCAGATTTCCTACTGCACCTTTAAGATATATAAAAATATCTAAATTAAAAATCAGGTAGAACTGGTTAACATTCAGGTCACCAGAAATTAGTTTCTTCTAGTTGCCCATCTTCTTGTTCAATGAAAGTTAAACAATAAACCAGTGTCATGTTGGCATCTCGATGGCAGCTTCGGTCTCAGTCTGATTAGTGGACGAGTTGCTGATAGTTTTCATCAATAGAGTGTCATTCTGATCAGGAGACGAGTCTTCAACACCTTTTGCCTGTTTAGAAACAAATGAAATAGAGTAAGACATGGAGCTTTCCTTTGAAATAAATAACACATCTTCAATGTACAATGACTACATTTACATGGACATCTGTAATCTAATTATTTACCTTAATCTAAATAAGAGAATAATTTGATCATGGTACAAGTACATGAATTGCTTTCAGAATGTTCATTTCCATTTCCTGTTTTATATGTTAAAGCACATAAATCGAATAATGTCATTACGTCACCACCCTATCCAATGTTTCCTCTGAAGTTTCATGTAATTTCGGGTGTTTTATTTTTAATTTGTCGACATTAAAAGCGGTTTGGGACTTTCACTTTCATTCAGGAACATTTCATTTATGTCCCTGTGAAAAAGCTACTGGATGAGAGTACGAAGTAAGGACTGATAGGAGAGTGTTGTTGTAATGGAATTTGATACCGCACTCCGAATTGGAAAAAAAACTTCTGCATTTCACAGACAGCATAAAAGTGTGTTCAGTGATTATGATGTTGATAACGTCAGGTGTGACAAATCTCCAGCAGTTTACGGTGAGTGTGGTCCTTTACTGATTGGGTAGATGCAGAGAATAGTGTGCGTGTATGGACCATCCTGTTGAAAAATACAGCGAGAGGTCCTACATGATGGTAATAGTTAGATACATGTGTTTACACGTGTACTGCACTTCTTTAACGCTACTAAAAATACCAATACTCCACATGTCTTAATTCGCTTTGTGTTAGTTGGATTAATGTCATCAAAAATCTGTTTACATGATAGATTCTTAGTCAGAGTATTGCCTTAATCATACTAAAATCTGAATATTGGTGTCCATGTAAACGCAATAATTAGTATTTGCTAGGTTAAAATGTATTGAAAATGTTTTACATTGTAAAAGTAATAAGTATGAAAGAAGCAGCAAAATTCATTTCGAAATATAATATGCATTTCTTTATTTATTTAAATTTACATTCTATGTGATGTGCAAAGACTGGTGCAAAATAAACATTTCATTATATCATGTACATGTGACATTTCTAACAGTTTTAAAATGTAAACTACACACAGTATGTTAGATCCTGTGTTAGACATGGTTATTTTGGTTGAGTTTTTGTGATTTGCACTCATTTGACCCATTATCTGCTGTCTATAAAGAGTCCAACATTTGACGTGAGAGGGGAGCTGGATTAGCCAGATCTTCCTGCCTGTTGTTTTGACCATTTTATTTAGTAGTTCACTATCGTGCACATGCACTGACATCCACTTTTTGGCTACGTTAACACTGCACGCTTAGTGCTCAAATCTGATTTTTTCCTCAGATCTGATTTTTTTTTTTGACTAGCTGTTCACACTGTTGTTATAAATGAGGCTAATATCAGATTTGCAGTGTGAACAGATCATGGTCGTAAACTGACCCGCATGTGCAGAAGTATAGTTACGGACAACACAAAATGTCTAATTATGCACACAATGTGTATACTATATGAAGCACGTTGTCAGATTATGCTTAATATGATTATTGCCCTTTTCACAGACAACCGTGGTGTATTACATGAACTGTAAAGGGTTGTTCTGCTACTACTAATGTGTATTTCGACATTTGAAACCTAAAATAAGTCCCTTGTGATTAAAAACACTGATCATTTGTGATTTATGACAACCGCGGCGCGCGTCTGTCTGATCACCGGTGTAGTGAACTCATCAAGAGTTAATGAGCAGCCGCAGACTGAACTGTGAAGGCGGAGTTGGTTTATCTCCATTTGCCTGCAGTGTGAACGTAGCCATACTGACTTTGGTTGCTTTAAATATCCTTTAAGTACTGTATGTTATTTGGTAATAAATCATTTCTCTTTACGATTTACCTGGTCTGCATTCTCTTATGATACAATTTTGAGCCTGTTGTAACACTATATTTTAATACTTTATAAGTTGCTAAATTTATTCGAAAATGTAATACAGAAATTTAACCAATCCTAAACTAAAACAGTATTCAAAAATTATGCAAAATTGCTTTTAAAGGCTTTTTTTTTTAGGTTTTAAATCAACTTGTAATAATAGGAGACACCCCGATAGAGTAAATGGTCAGTGAATTTTCATTTTTAGGTAAACTATCCCTCCTAAAGGTTCAAGACACCCTTGAGTACTTTTTTTGAGATTTTGAGATTTGTGTGTGCATTCAGCATCATTTAATACAACGTTAGCACCTGTCAGCTTTAATTGTGGGGAAAACTGGATAATTTAAAGCTTTTGTCAGCTAATTTCACCTTCTGGGTTAAAAATAATTTTGGGGGCGGAATCAAAATCTGTGATGTAGCTCGAATCTGCTAGTGGAGTGATGACGCATCCATTTCTCATTATTATTATAGCTGAGTTTTCTTATCCTATGAGAAGATCCTGCTTCTTAATTATTCATGACTACATGCCCACTACACTCACAACCTCTCCCTCTGCTCACAGCGCTCCACACCCATCAGAGCATTTTTTGAAAAAATTCTGAGGTAGACGTGCACCTGTGGATCGATTCTTTTGTTGCTCTTTGTTCTTGGCGCATTTCACTTTCACACAGGAAAGTTTCTAAACAGACCAAGAGTTAAAACAAGTCACGTGTGAGTAAACTCTCCTCACATTGGTCAAAGTTTCAGCCTTTATTTTGCAGAGCACTGCTTATCTGTCATGCATCCTTATTTTAATTTATGACGATGAGCAATAAGACATAAGCAAAAAGCTGTGCTTTCATTTTGAATAGTAACACCCACAGACATCGTCACCAGATATAAATCAAAGGTAAGACAAGCTCATACATAGCAGTTGGCTTATGCATTATAGGAATAACAATAAAGAAAAATAACAGACTGCTGTTCGGTTAATTTCCCTAATGGATAAACAGCTCTCGTTATTAGTTAACATGCTTTCACTTTCCTATTTGACATGAAATGCACATTTACCGGTGGGAATGATGGTGTCCCCGCATTACTCAATTCTCTCTTCATATAGCCATATATGCCAATTACATATCCATAATACACTGTGACATAGCCTGGTTTGGAACATATTGCTTTCTCACTACATTCAATTCGCTCCAGAGTTCATTTCAATTGAGCCGAGACCATGTCATCCAGACAATCTCGGACCGATTGTGGCACATATGCCAAATGAACTGCACTAACTGGGGAAATGTTCCAAAACAAAAAAGTCTAGGTGTGAAAGCACCCTTTAACTGAAAGTGGGGGGCTTCATGATCCTTTAAATAAAAAAATGTGTTGCCATTTCACACATTGCATAACAGTTTTGATGAATTGTGCTGACAATATCTCACCTGATCACTGCACTGCCTCCTGGAGTCTGACTGAAGAATTACAACAAACTCAATTAAACATTCTCACAGTTTAAAAAAAAATCTTAAAATGTAATATACAAGGTGGGCCATTTATATGGATACACCTTAATAAATAACATAGACAATTGCCTTCAGATGACCCCAAAGATAAAATTCTAAGGGGGTCAGATCGGGAGACCTTGGGGGCCATTCAACTGGCCCACGACGACCAATCCACTTTTTAGAAAACTGTATTCAGGAAACCATTCCCATTTTATTAAGGTGTATCCATATAAACGGCCCACCCTGTACATCATATGTCCATCTTTTTACTTCATCTGTATGTTATACTCACTTCTACTATTCGCTTTGCTCTTGTAGCAGCAAATTACACCAGAAACTGCAGCAGCAAGAAGCAGAACAGCAGCGGCAATAGCAACAATTTCATAAAGTCTTGGTACAGCAGCTGAAAACGGCCCAGGATCTGGACATATGAAGACAAGATATTCTTTTTAAAAGAGTGACTGAGAAATTGGATGATATTCACACATATCTACTCCTCAATTTGATGAACTAGGCTAAAACAGCATCACAACAGTGAGATAAACAGAAAACTGGAGCACAGAGAAAAGAAATGTTAAGCATTTTTATGATAATAACATTAGAACGGTAAACAGAAAATATTTCCTTGATAACACAGCATGGCACCTAAAGTTTAAGTGATGAATATTTTAAGCAAACAAATCCAAATTAAACAGGTGATATAATTAATTGGTGACATGGGACACCCTTTTTCACAAACTGAAATGATTATTTGAGGCCTTAATCAAAATTTTCTTTGGTTAAATTCTTCAATGGAAGTGTAAATAAACACCTTTTTACCTTTTCAAAAACACCTGTCCACAGTGACCCATTTTGGTGCCTGTATCTTTAAATGATAATGAGCTGCAGCTCACCCCGCCCCTCTCTGAAGCTGATCCATTCTTGATGTAGAAAACTCAAAGCACCACACAAACAGTGCTTAGCTGAGCCTCATGGTGCTGCAGTCTGGATGGACGACTGTCATGACAAAGCATTTGAAGATTTTTCCACATTATAATGACAAAGTCTGAGGCTGCATTGAACCGTCATGGGTGCATATGACCACACATTTAATTGCATATAATCAATCATTGACCACCGTTATTAATGTAAAATGTATTCAAACAAGTATCTGTGGTTACACTAGACTGACACACACAGCTCTGCACATTAGAAGGTTATGATCTGATCTAAACACTTGCTAACATCACATTTACAGTACAGCTACATACACATACATCACAGCTACATCATTTAATTGCAGTTCTAGCTTAGTATACCAGCTAATAATAATAATAATAATATTTTGTCAGACTCACCATCAACAAGAACTCTGAAGATCTTTTTTCTGCTGCCTTTGTTGCTGATGATCTCCAGTTTATATTCTCCTCTATCTCTGTTTCTGATGCTCATGATGGTCAGAGATCCTGTCTGATGATCCAGCTTCAGTCTGTCTCCGAATCTCTCAGCGCCTTCATCACACTGAACATCTGTACAGATGTAACTGAGATCTCCTCTGATCTGAGCAACACAAATGTTATTGAAATACCATTTAATTTTGTGGTGCTGCTTTGTTGTAGTATCAGTGTGTAGAGTGACTGGATATCCATCAGTCACTGACACTTCCACTTTAACTTCATTAACCCAATGGACATCTGAAGAAAAGAACAGTTAAGAGCAATTCATTATTATTTAAATATAATACACAAAAGGTGTGGGGAAAATGTGTTTGTCTCGTAAAGACAGTGAGCTGACAAATATCCTTACTGGCCACTTTATTAGGTACACCTGTCCAACTGCTCGTTAATGTAAATTTCTAATCAGCCAATCACATGGCAGCAACTCAATGCATTAAGGCATGTAGGTCAAGATGATCTGCTGCAGATCAAACTTTGAACTTGGCATGGTTGTTGGTGCCAGACAGGCTGGACTGAGTATTTCAGAAACTGCTGATCTACTGGGATTTTCACACACAACCATCTCTAGGGTTTAAAGAGAATGGTCCAATAAAAAGAAAATATATGCGGCAGTTCTTTGGGCACAAATGCGTTGTTGATGCCAGAGGTCAGACTGGTTCAAGTTGATAGAAAGGCAACAGTAACTCAAATAACCACTCGTTACAACTGAGGTCTGCAGAAGAGCATCTCTGAACGCACAACACGTCTAACCTTGAGGCAGACGGGCTACAGCAGCAGAAGACCACACCGGATGCCACTCCTGTCAGCTAAGAACAGGAAACTGAGGCTACACACAGGGTCACCAAAATTGGACAATAGAAGATTGGAGAACTGTTGCCTGGTCTGATGAGTCTCGATCTCTGCAGCAACATTCGGATGACAGAGACAGAATTCGGCATCAACAACATGCAAGCATAGATCCTTCCTGCCTTGTATCAAAAGTTCAGGCTGGTGGAGGTGGTGTAATGGTGTGGGGGATATTTTCTTGGCACACTTTGTGCCCATTATTACCAATTGAGCATTGTATCAACACCACAGCCTACCTCAGTATTGATGCTGACCATGTCCATATCTTTATGACCACAGTATACCCATCTTCTGATGGCTACTTCCAGCAGGATAACATGCCGCGTCATAAAGCATGAATCATCTCAGACTGGTTTCTTGAACATGACAATGAGTTCACTTTACTCAAATGGCCTCCAGAGTCACCAGATCTCAATCCAATAGAGCACCTTTGGGATGTGGTGGAATGGGAGATTCACATCATGGATGTGCAGCCGACAAATCTGCAGCAACTGCATGATGCCATCATGTCAATATGGACCAAAATGTCTGAGGAATATTTCTAGTACCTTGTTGAATCTATGCCACAATGTATTAAGGCAGTTCTGAAAACAAAAGGGGATACAACTAGGCATGGGACGATAACCGTTTTCAAGTTATACCGCCGTTTGGAAAAGTCAAGGTTTTAATACCTCCGAAATTTTCTGCTATACTGCTCCTACAGTAAGATTTTTTTTTAATGTTTTGTTTTAAGTTTAAGGACAACAGTATCTCCAGCAGAAAATATAGCCAGAGATGCTGTTTTAAATTGTAATGAAATCTGTGTTTTTGATAATAATGAAGACAGCACAAGTCAATAATTCATTTGAATTGTTTGGCCTGACATGATTACTTTTCCAAAATAAGTTTGTCAAAGTAAAATATATTGTGTTCAAAGGGCAAAAATGTTTTTGTTTTTTATCCAGACATTTAAAAAGAGAATATATTTTAAAGCAGTAATCACAATACCGTGAAATCGTGATATTTTTATCCAAGATTATCATACCATCACAATCTTATACCGGCCCATGCCTAGCTCAAATCCCTTCCTAGTAAGGTGTACCTAATAAAGTGGCCAGTGAGTGTATATCAGGATTTATAATGTAACAAGCAAACAAACAACAGAAAAATACAAAAAAAAAACAAGTGTCTGAATCTTCCCATAAATTAATTAACATTTTTACTTATTTGGACGAATCGGACTTGTATAAAATATATTCACTATATATTCAGGACTTTTTTTTTATCATTATTTGAACAGTGACTCACCATGAACAACAACTCTGAAGATCTTTTTGCTCAAGCGGAAGCTGCTAAAGATCAGTAGTTGATATTCTCCATCATCTGTGTTTCTGGTGTTCATGATGGTCAGAGATCCAGTCTGATGATCCAGATTCAGTCTGTTTCTGAATCTCTTAGTGCCGTTATCACACTGAACGTCAGTGCAGATAACACTGAGATCTCCACTGATTACAGCGATACGACTGCCTTTATTAAACCACACAATTCTGTCTTGTTGGTTAGTTTTAACACCAGTGTTTAGAGTGACTGAATCTCCCTCAATCACTGACACTGACTCTTCATCATTATCATCTTCATCCACCCAATAGACATCTGAAGAAGAAATAAACAGCTAAGAGCAATTCATTATTTAAATAAAATACACAAAAGCGCAGGCAAAATGTGTTTGTCAAAAAGACTGAGTATGCATGGGATGATAAACAGTTTCAAAGTTTACCACGGTTTGGGAAAGTCAAGGTTTTAAAACCGCTAAAGTTTTCTGTTATACCATTCCTAAGGTATACGCAAGGTTTTTTTAATGTTTTCTGTGTTGTAAATTAATCTGTGTTTTTGAAATCAATAAAGACAGCAGAAGTCAATGATTTATTTTAATTATTTAGCCTGACATGTTTCCTAAAATAAAATATATTGTGTTTAACGCTTAAAAAAGTTGTTATTTTTTCAAAAAAGGCATCTAAAAATAACTTATTATAGAGCAGTAATCACAATACTGTCATACAGTGAAACTGTGGTATATTTATCCAAGGTTATCATACTGACCAAACTTATACCGGCCCATGCCTAACTGGGAGTAGACAAATGTATCACAATTCATAATGTAACAAGCAAACACACAGATAAAAAACAAAAACAAATATTATTAGTCCAACTGTTTGAATCTCCACATAAATTCATCTAGATTTTTACTTATTTGGCCCAATCTTTATCCAGAGACTAGGGCTGCACAATATATCATTTCAGCATCGATATCGCAATGAGTGCATCTGCAATAGTCACATTGCATAGATATGTAATGTTGAGTTAGGATTGTATCTGAGCAAGTCACAGTTCAGAACACGAGATTCGTGGATCTTAAACATGAGACAGAGTTTACTGTACTCAAATGGCCTCCACAGTCACCAAATCTCAATCCAATAGAGCACCTTTAGAATGTGGTGGAATGGGGATTTGTGCATCCGCAATAGTCACACTGCATAGCAATGTTGAGTTAGGATTGTATCTGAGCAAAAGTCACAGTTCAGAACATGAGATTTGTGGAGTCACTGCAGAGTTTTACCACAACAAAGTGAAGCTTGCATGTTTTTAAGGCCTGAGAGAGAATAAAGTATTCAGGCACAAGGCATTTTGCCAATTGGAAGTTTAATAAAGAATCATGTTATTGCATTAGTTATACAAGAAAGCCTTTGCAGTGTAGTTTTTACATTTATATTTACAAAACCACAAAGGATGCACTGCTTATTTCACTTTCATTTTTGCTTTATTGTATTATATATGCTTGTGATTAGTTTATTACATTTTATGCATGATTCACTTCCCTACAGAAGCATCCCAATCAATCTAAATGAATACATTTGGTAACACTTTATCATTAATAAATTAAATAATTGCTTATTAGCATGTATGTTCTTGAGATATTGGCTGCTTATAAGTACTTATAACTAAAGCCAGATGCAATCTGCAGACATTTTGTGCTATTTCTGCACAGAATTGTGTTAAACATCTGTGGATTTATGCAAAATTATTTTGGGAGTATCATAACTAAAACCTTAATATATGAAATAAAAAGTAATACCTTTAACTTTTATGTAATGTTTACAATGCAAATCCAATTAAATCCTCTTTATTTGGTAACAAAGCAGGTCTCTCATAATATATCTATAAAAGACAGAAAATATTAATTTACAAACTGTATTGTAAATAAATCATAAGAATAATTTCATGTTAGTCAATAAAATTACATTAATTAAAATGATGGGCTAAAAATCTGCAGAAATCTGTGGAGTTCTGCGCGCGCAGATTTCGTGTGGGCCTACTTATAACCTAAATATTCTGCATGATTATTATTCTGATATTATTATAATTTATTTATTTATTGCTACATCAGCAACTTATGGCTATTTCATGGCAAAATGGATACACATAAAAAATATTACACGATAAAAACAAATTTGTATTACAATAAAAAGTTACTTAGAAAAATATATAAAATAGAAATAAATAAAATTCACACAAAAATATATTCAAAGTTAAATATGATTTTTCAGTTCAATTTTTGATAAATAATTTCTTCCTGGTGGTACCTTTTTAAAAATGTCCATCAAAATACTCTCCCTATGAAAATTTTGCCTAATGGTATTCAAACTTCCACATTTCAACAAAATATGGCTCATGGTAAGAGCAGCCTGGCAGTAATTACATTTAGGTGGTGCTTCGTTATTCAATAAATACAAATGAGTCAACCTAGAATGTCCAATTCGACATCTAGTATAGACAGTTTGATCATGTCTTATAATTTGCCAAGTGTCTTTCATTTATTTTGAGTTAATGTTATTATAATTATAATATATCATATTCTACATCCCTAACCCAATACCTAAACTACCTACATATAAATTAATAAGGAGCAATTTAAGAGTTTATTGAAGTAAAAGTCATAGTTAATGGTTTGCTAATAGCGAGATGTGAACATTAAAATAAAGCAGGACTCTAAATTCTTTCCTAATAGTGCTATTCAATCATTTGGTGAAATTTTAGTTGGAGTTTATCATTATATACAGTTGAAGTCAGAATTATTAGCCCCCCTTTGATTTTATTTTTGTTTTTTAAATATTTCCCAAATGAACAGAGCAAGGAAATTTTCACAGTTAGTCTGATAATATTTTTTTCTTCTGGATAAAGTCTTATTCGTTTTATTTCGACAAGAATAAAAGCAGTTTTTAATTTTTAAAAGCCATTTTAAGGTCAAAATTATTAGCCCTTTATGCTTTTTTTTTGATTGTCTGCAAAACAAACCATTGTTATACAATAACTTGCCTAATTACCCTAACCTGCCTAGTTAACCTAATTAACCTAGTTAAGCCTTTAAATGTCACTTTAAGCTGTATAGAAGTGTCTTGAAAAATATCTAGTCTTCTCTCCGTTTAACAGAAATTGGGGGGAAAAAATAAACAGGGGGGCTAATAATTCTGACTTCAACTGTATATCAAATCTAAAAATCACACTAAACTAGACTTGTAGTTAAAGCTATACACTCCACTTTAACACAATGTATTTGGGAAGAAACTGTCTGTATGTGGATTAATATACAGGTGAAGGTAAACACCACTGGATAATCCAGTAAACACATTATGAACACACTTTAAACATATTGACTCACCTTTAACAGCAACTCTGAAAATCTTTTCGTTGATGCTTTTGCTGCTGCTGATCAGTAGCTGATATTCGCCAGCATCTCTGAGTCTGGTGTTCATGATGGTCAGAGATCCAGTCTGATGATCCAGCTTCAGTCTGTCTCTGAATCTCTCAGTGCCATTATTGCACTGAACATCTGTACAGATATAACTGAGGTCTCCTCTGATTACAGCGATACGAATGCCTTCATAAAACCACACAATTATATATTGTTGGTTTGTTTTAACACCGGTGTGTAGAGTGACTGAATCTCCTCTGCTCACAGACACATCGTCTTTATCAACACCAGAAACACCTGGAAGAAAAGAGCAGTTCATTATTAGATTATGTCAAAACAACTTCTTGTGTGGTGAAACAGACATTTTACTACTACTACAACTACTACTACTACTACTACTACTACTAATAATAATAATAATAATAATAATAATAATAATAATAATAATAATAATAATAA
>CAIGQZ010032594.1:7282432-7301451 GCA_903798205.1 Danio tinwini
CATTACCACATTTTACACATTACAAAAACTACAGATTAAACTTTTTTGTCATTACCACAACGCAATACATCATTACCACATTTTACACATTACCAAAACAACAGATTAAACTTTTTTCATCATTACCACAACACAATAAGTCACTACCACATTTTACACATTACCGTAACTTTCATCATTACCACAACAAAATACATCATTACCAAATTGTTTACATTACCAAAACAACAAAAAACTTTTTGTCATTACCACAACACAATACGTCATTTACACATTTTACACATTACCAAAACTTCAGATTACAGTATCACAGATTACACTTTTTTCGTCATTACCACAACACTATACGTCATTACCGCATTTTACACATTACCAAAACTACAGATAATTTTTTTCATCATTACCACAACACAATGTCATTACCACATTTTACACATTATCGAAACTACAGATTAAACTTTTTTTTGTCATTACCACCACACAATATGTCATTACCAAATTTTACACATTACTGAAACTACAGACTACAGTCATTACCACATTTTACACTACCAAAACTACAGATTAAACGTTTTTCATCATTACCACAACACAACATGTCATTACCGCATTTTACACATTACCGAAACTACAGATTAACTTTTTTCGTCATTACTACAGCACAATACATCATTACCGCATTTTACACATTACCAAAACTACAGATTACACTTTTTTCATCATTACCACAGCACAAAACATCATTACCGCATTTTACACATTACCGAAACTACAGATTAATTTTTTTTCAACATTACCACAACACAATGCCATTACCGAATTTTACACATTACCAGAAACTACAGATTACAATGTCATTACCACTTTTTACACATTAGCAAAACTACAGAATAAACTTTTTTGCCATTACAATATTTTAAACATTACCGAAACTATAGATTAAACTTTAAGTCATTACCAAAACACAATACTGCATTGCATTTTACACATCACCAAAATTGCAAAATAAACCTTTTATCATTACCACACCACAATACTTCATTACAACATTTTACACATTACTAAAACTACAGATTAAACTTTTTTTCGTCATTACTACAACACAAAACGTCTTTATCACATTTTACACACTATCGAAACTACAGATTAAACATGGCCATAAAAACTCCACCCCTTTTGATACCTGTTATAGTTACAGTACTAGATACGCCTCTTTCTGCTGATTGGCTACAAGTGTGTTTCAGAACTTTCGGGTCTGACAATGTGGTCAAAAGTGTGCACAAATAATACTTAGTGTAAATTATATGAATAAAAAAGTATTAATGTTGTGCACTAATGACATGATTAAAACACAACAGTAATGTAAAGATATTTTAAAACATTTAACAATATTTGTGTGTATTGTGGCAATGATGCATGCTGTTCATTTTGAACATGTTTAAAGATTAAATATTTCAGAAGTACAACATTATATCCAAAAAAACAAAAACAAAACAAAAAAACACTCTATAAAATCTACAGATAATATTTCCATTTTTTCAGCAGACTTACCGATAGTGGTTTCACAAAATTTCTCATCTGCGACCTCATTGGCCAGATTGGCTCCCATCAGCACAGTCATGGTGATGCCCAGTTTCTCCCTAATGACATCAGAAATCAGTTTCAGCCCGTCAGGACCCTCATCCACACCCTTACAAAACACACACACATCAATATAAACTCAGGTATAAACTCAAGCTTCACTGCACAGAAAAAAAGAGTCAATGAAGAAACTCACCTTGATGAGGGACATTCCCACAGCGTCCGGCTTGATGTGACCCTTGATTGTGTCACAAACCCGAGACACAAACTGGTGTGGGATGACGAAGATGAGGATGTCTGCACCCTTCACCGACTCCAGCAGATCGGGAACCGCCAACTTAGGAGCGAGAGAGAATTTTGAGTTCATTGCAATTTCAGCTTCTTTGGCTATGTGATGTCAAAAAAAAAAACAGATCAGGTTTATCACATTCTATAAATAACACTTTTCTATAGATATAAAAAATATTCTAACAATTAAAAGTCACCAACAGCAATAAATAATACACAAGGTCAAATACATAAATAATAATAATAATAATGATGATGATAATAATATATAAGATAAAAATCTAAAACCGTTTTAAGGTTTATTTTGATAAAAATTGTACAATTTTAGAAGGATTCACATTTAAAAATATTTTGTTTAAAGTCTGTCCAGATATAAATTGCTGTTTGATAACATTAAAAATAGGCCATTCCACAGGAATATGTTTCCAACTTAGGAGAAAAACACATTTAATAGGGTGGTTTAATATGGATGCTTAAACATTGATTTAAATATTACACATTACCTATTTAATGGTGGACAAAAAAACGGAATGGTGAAATATGAAATCAGAATTCGGGAGATGTAAACTTGGATTTGTAAAAAAGTCTGAATTCTGAGTTTTTATCTTGCCAATCTTCATTTATTAACTGCAATTGTGGCTTTGTTTTCCTTAGAATTGTGAGATATGACCTGCCAGTTCTGAGAGAAAAAAATTTGTTTATGTCTTGTGATACTTAATCTTTATTAATTAATGAAAAAAGTAATACAAAGTAAGAATTCAGACTTTTTTTTAGCTATTCTCTCTCAAATAGATATATTACATTTTGAGAAAAATTATAAAATACAAATGATAAATTCTGAAAAAAAAATTCATAATTTTTCCCATGTTAACTGTCTAATTGTATCTATTAATTCAGAAACATTAGAACTGTGGCATCCATTATTAATTGTGAGGAATAAAATGTCAGAATTAGACTTTTGTCACTGTGAAAACAAGCATAAATATGTCATCCAATCATTTTCCAACAGCTAAATCTTTTTTACTCTCCATGGTTTTCCAGACCATTAATCAAATCAATATTTGACCCTGGACCACAAAGCCATTCTTATGTTGCACAAGTTTTTTTGGTTTTTTTTTTTTTTTGCAATAGCCAAAAATATAGTATATGGGTCAGAACTATAACATTTTATTTTATACCAAAAATTTAGTACAGAATTTCCATAAATAATACATTTTTATAAATATATCAAAACTTATTTTTTTTAAGTTTTCTATTAAGTTGTCTTGTTCAAATTTAAAGGTGATTTTATCAATATTTAGATTTTTTTGAACCCTCAGATTTATTTCTCATCCAAATACTGTCAAATCCTAAAAACTAGACATCGAGCGAAAGCTTATTTAATCAACTTTCATGAGATGTATACATTTTTATTTAAAAAAATTACACTTATGAATGATTATGTTCTAGAGCAAGAGAGAGAGAGATTTGCAAACATTAATAAGTGTTTCTGCAAAAAGCTTCTCAGTCTCACCACATTGGGCGGCAGCTTGCGTCCAGGCAGGTATTTGACATTCTCGTGTTCAGTATTGATGATTTCGGAGAGCTTGCGTCCATTGATCATCTCCTCAAACACCCACATGTTCACGGTGTTCTCAAAAGTGTTGTATTTGGCTGCATTGGCGCCCACTATCTTGGCAATGGCAGAACCCCTGAGGAAAAAAAAAAAACAGCTTAAAGAGCACTGACAAACTGTACTGAACACACAGCACTGGATCAGTAATGACAGATGACGCTCTCCTGAGGGCTCAAGAAGCAGATTCATTACTGCGACACACTGACTAGACTATATAATGCCTCTTTAATTAGTTTTATCAGAGCTGAGGTACTCAAGAAGTAAATCATGCGAGTTACCACTGGTGTTTGGGATTTACTGTGATAATATTAGGTATTTGTCGATATTCAGACATTCAAAAAGTGTTAGTTAATGAGATAGTTCACTCTAAAGCAGAGGTCACCAATCTCGGTCGTGGAGGGCCGGTGTCCCTGCAGGGTTTAGCTCCAACTTGCCTCAACACACCTGCCTGGATGTTTCAAGTATACCTAGTAAGACCTTGATTAGTTTGTTCAGGTGTGTTTGATTAGGGTTGGAGCTAAAATCTGCAGGACACCGGACCTCCAGGAACAAGTTTGGTGACCCCTGCTCTAAAGTGAAAATTTAACATTTCCTCAAGTGGTTCCAAATCTGGTAAACACAAAATAATATACTTTGAGGAGGGCTGAAAACCTGTAACCATTGACTTCCATAATAGGGAAAAACAAGGACTACTGAAGTCATTGGTTACAGCTTTCTTTAAATTATCTTCCTTTGTGTTTTGAAGAAAGTAATTTCTAAAGGTTTGAAATAAGGTTGCACGGTTTACTGGTACTATGACGATACTATGGCTCCAAAATACTGCCCCTGCCACTGTAGTTTGTAAACAGTAGTATCGTCATTAATGGTTTATCTACAATAGATCTACAAACTTTTAAAAAAATTGGGAACTAATTGGCAACTTGGCAATTGGCAACTAATTGGCCAATTTAAAGGCCAAAGGCTTACGTTTTTCAGTTACAAATGGTCTACTGATGTTTTTTTTTATATTTTACATTAGGCTATTATTTGTGCATACACAAATCTAGATATAGTAATGAACATACCATTTGTTTGAAAACGATTTTTTTTTGTCATCCTTACTGCAAACGTATGAGCGATAATATCATTAAATGTGGAGGGGGCCTTGCAATATTTTCCGGAGGAAAAGTGGGTCTTTTGTTTGGGAAAAAGTTTGGGAAAAGTTTGGGAACCACTGGCCTATTGGACGTTTTCTAACGCTTCAGTTCAGTTCATTCCTGTTAATATTTAGTAGCTACAACAACCATGACAATCTCTTTAAAAAGAACTTTTGAATTACTTTGTATTATTACCTGATAAGGAAGAAAAACAATTGATGAAAACCCCAATATAGCAACAGGAAACTTTGAAACAATTTTTGACCACTTCATATAGCCTAATGACGAAAAAAAATGCTCTTTTGTAACAAATTTCATTCTGTATAATTTGTATCTTTATTTTAATGTATTTTTGTTGGTCAGTAATCCACAAAATAAACAACAAAATTAATAAATTTTACGTGAAGTGGGGTGCAAATAATACTTTTTGGCCTGGGAATTAAGAATTATTCAACTATGCCTATTATATAAGTATTTATATGCCTATTATATAAGTATTTCTGACAATATTCTTTATAATTTGAGTTATGAATTACAGTATCGCAATACTACTTGGTATCGTGATACTTCAGTTGGTATAGTAGCAGAAGAATAATTAATATTATCGTGACAAGTTTGAAACAATGCTGAGTAAAATTACAATTTTCTTTTTTGGGGGGTGAACTATCCCTTTAAATCTTATGTGTCTGCTCCAGCACAACAAAAAATCTTCTAAAAATAAACTGAATAATCCTCTAAGATTGGAAACATGAAACCAACTGAGATGTTAATAGATGATGATGATAATAATAATATTAATCCACTGCATGTCATAGCTTTGCTTCAGTATATGCAATACTGTAAAACAGGCTAATGTTTATGGGTCAAAAAAAGCCTGCAGCCTTTTCTTTGGGTTTAAAGAGGATCACTGGACACCTGGGTCAATCATTACTCAGCAAATATTACCTCAGCAACTACAGCCAACCAAACAAAGCACGACTGGACATTAAAGACAATAAATAATTGAAATGCATAATAAAATAAGACAAGTTACCCCTTTAAGAAACATTCAAATCACTTAAGGAACTGAACAGGGACATAACATTATGTAATTATGATATTTCACGTATATAAACGGAAAGGTCAAGTATTCCTGGATTACACTTGATATCTGCAGAGTGAAGCAGTGCAAATATATATATATCGCATTTAATCAACTTCCTAAAATAGAAATAAATTCTGTTTGGGTGTTAAAACAGACTGCTTCCAAATATACTTCAGCCCCCACTGCAGTATAATAATACACGTACATGCGCAAAATGAATATAAAATACTTAGCGTAAATGTCACGCACCAGTTGCCAGAGCCAATAATGCAGATTTTCTTGGCCGCCATCCTGCGCTTCTGTCCCGGCTGGACTGGCTGAAGGACTCTGGTGTTTGAGAGCCGCTGACGGACCGGAGAAAATCCTGTGCGCGCTTTTAAATAGCCCGTGCACGCGCATCACTCCCCTAACGCGCATTGGCTGATTTCTTCTTATCCACACTGGACTGACAAGTGACAACGATGATTTATTATTAGAAACTACTATCAAACTTTACTACACTACTATTTCGTATGGGTTGAGGATTACGTTTGAATTAACTGATAATTGTACCGCGAAGATTATTAAATTTTTATATAGGCTAAATAAGAAATATTTCTCCAATACTGAGGGGATCCCCAGACTACGGTTATAAAAACATCTTACTGAAAAGTAGTCATGCTATCATTAACGACTTTAATACGATACACACGCTAAATTTAAAACGTAAATCAATAAGAGTGTTTATGGTAAACTTTACGTCGTTGGTGGCGCCAAAATGGCACCTAACGGCTATTTGCTAACTTAATGGCAATATCGACCAAAAAAAAAAAACTCACAAGTTTTGCTATTTAGCTCTAGACATGACGTCACAATGTGCCTTTAAAAATTTTTTGGAAATATATATATTTTTTTTCAACAAAAAGGATTTAACTCAAACAGATATACGCAGGGGCGGATCTAGTAGGCACCAGCCCCGTGTAAATCAGGTTGGCCCCTGTAGGGCCCCTCTCCTCTAAGTGATTGCTGATTTATATCAAAGCTCAAACTTAAGATGTACTTTTATTCATGTCAAACACTGGATGTTACCTGCTACTTCAGCAATTTAACTTGTATGACAAGTGCTATCGTCCCTGTAAATTGAGTGACTTAAATATTTTAAAGACTAAAAATGATAGTCATATGAGAGTAGACTAAACATGTCATTCGGTAATCAGAGTTACAAGGTATATTTTCTGGGATTCCGCTCATAGCTGTCATATGCGTTATATTAAATTATTATATTGAGCTGTTATGTCGACATCTGTAACAACTTTAAAGGTGTGCTTCATGGTGAAATCGATAGTGAAAGCTAATTTTTACAAATATAGTAAATACTGTGAAAATTCCTTGCGCTGTTAAAAAACAAAACAAAAGAACAATAATAATAATTTTGACTTCTACATTTTGGTTTATGAGGACCTCTTCATAGGAATAATGTCTTTTATACACCAGAAGAGGCTTTCTATATAGCCTGACCCACAAAGCCAACTCTCACAGCACACCAGTGGCAAGATTTAAATGTAAAAATTATTAATTATGATTAACCGTTTTGAATTACAAGGACACCAGACATGTCCCCATAAACCAGCTCAACATTGCACTTGTGAAATGAATCTTATATATATGATTCGTAGTACCTTGATGAGCCTGAATGTCATGATTGGCCAATCAGAATCAAGTATTCCATTCCAGAGAGTCTAGGCAAGGGATGGGCAAAGTTGATCCTGGAGGGCCGGTGTCCCTACAGAGTTTTGCTCAAACACTAATCAAACACACCTGAACACACTAATCAGTGTCTTCAAGATCACTAGAAAGCTACAGGCAGGTGTATTTGATTAGGGTTGGAGCAAAACTATGCAGAGACACCAGCCCTCCAGGATCAACTTTGCCCATCTCTGGTCTAGGTGCTAGCACCAATTGAATAACTTGGCCCTGAGATAATCATATAAACAGTTTGATGGAATTAGGTAGTCAAATGCAACAATTAAAGATTTTTAAGATGACACTAAAAAATACAGTAATTATTTTCAGGATGTTGTTGGCGACAAAGTTGTACGTTATTTTGGGATTTGCTATCTTAAAATCAACATTAGCAAATCCTCGTCATACGATTTACAATTACCAATTTTAGCTATTAAGATGTTGGCACAACATCACAATCAGCATTTAAAGTTAAATATATGGGGAGGTTTCAAACAAAAATCTAAACCGGATTCGTTATTCTTAAAAATCATCATTAGGCCTCAAGAAAAAAACTAAACATTTACCGAGCAAATTCGACACTGAGGTGAGCATCAATACAAGATAATTTTTATTATAACACAAGGGCTAACAGAAATACAACATTTGGTCCATTAAAGGGAAAAAAAGGCTTAAAAAGATATAAAATAAAAGCAAACGCATGACTTAAGGAAAACTTAAACTACTCAGAATGTTAAAGTTTTAGCACTAAATGCTTGAATTACTTTAGTGGAAGAACCCATGGCCTATCTGGAGTGCATCGATTAAATATTAAAACACTTGATAGTATTCCGAAAAATAATTTTTGGGTAGCCATGGACAGGTAGTACTTGCATTGGCAGGTTTTTTTTAGATGTTACTTTTTTTTTTTCAGAATGACGAAACAAAAATTTATCAAACAAACCAACAAACCATATAGGCAATTCTCTAAATATATTAATACATATCACAGCGAGGTTAGAGTGGAAGTACTTTACAGTCCAGGACAAAGCTTGTGCCCAACAGACCTGTCATCAAACAGGTGGATCAGCAGTACATCTAATCTTGTGGATCTAAAACAGTTATTGAACAGATGAGTTCTCAAAGTCAATGCAGAGTATGTTAACCAGTGAGCTCACCTTTAACGCCAACGCACTCGTTCAAGGAACTTCCTCCTAATAATTCATCTTCACAGAGCTGAGGTACTACACTACATCATTATCAGTCATCTATGCTTAACTAGACTAGATTTTCATAAAGTTCATATTATGAGAACATTAAAATATCAAAGACAATATCGATCGTTTCAAAATTAGACCACCCCAAGAAGCTATAAACGGAGAATATTTTTGTTTGGAGTTTAGTTACGATATTAATGGGTAAAAAAAAAGCATGTCAGTTTGGTCTGAAAACAACAGCATTGCTAAATCATCTAGAAAAATTTAGCCTGAATCAGGTAAAAAAAAAATCAAGTGGGACAGCAGAATTTGAAGGGGTTTGCTAGTTTGGCGAAATCACAACAAAAATAAGGTAATTTCCTTATAAAGGGTCACTTCTGGGCAGCTACAGCAGGACAGCACAAGATAAACCGTAATAAAACTGTAGTGATCAGCATCTGCAGCACCAAGCAGCAGGAAATTCGCTACCCAGAATCCCCTCTGGTCCTGTGTCGTAATGGCCACAAGCTTGCTTATGTGTTTCGAATGCCAAGAGCCTGTTCCAGCTCCTGTCTCCGTTGCTGGACCTGAGAGATCACATAAGATTATGTGAGAAACCTCAATTAAAATGGACATTTCATGCAATGGTTACAGTAAATAAGATAACAGCAAAGTATAAAGCATCACCTTTGAATAGAAATAACGACACACAGCCTCTTGAGCCCAAGGCTGGTAGTAGAACTCGGCTCTTCTTTCCTCCTCTGGGTTTCCGACAACATCCGTCATCGTCTGCAAGGACACCAAATTCAGACGTCAGCAGAACAACGGTTACTGATTAATGGCTTTCGTCCAGAGCAAAACACTCTCAGACACAATGTGCAATCCCAAGGAAGCACAGGCAACTGCTTTGCAACAGATGGTACATTTTTAGATGGATAAATTAAGCTTGAGCAAATGATAGCAAGTTTGATTCTCCCCTAGCCATTTAAAAATGCAACATCTCTCACAAACGCATCTGAAAAATAGTCCCCAACCCCCGAAGTCATTAAAAGTCCAGTCAGTCCACCAACTAACATTGTGAGCAAACATACAGATGGAGAAAGACGGAGTCTGGGCGAAGGTTACACAACCCATTTCTACTAGCACTTTTACTACACATTTTTATAAACTATGCAGCTTAAGGACACAATATGTAAGGGTTTTTCATTAAAATCTACAAAAAACATTAGAGAGTATAGACTTCAGTAATGACTATGCCAAATATTATGAAAACTGTTTAAAGCCTGTAAAAAAAGCCTTTTTAGTGGGACAGTGTGTGTTGTGTTCATGCTAATGACATCTCATACCCTTGATTACCAGGTTTGGTTTTATAGGAAAAAATTTCAACCGCAAAGACATTTTAAAATAGAAGTGGTGGATTTTGGCATAATAAAACCTCAGCTGCTTTCATGCCATGTCACGCTCGTCTCTTATCGGCAATTGTTCAGCATTTTGCTTCCAGCCTTGTTGTCTTTATACTACCATGATAATAAGTGTTGAATATTATAGCTCATCCATCAACATGGATTCTGCAGGTGTCCCATGAGATGATAAAAACCACAATTCCCATGACTCCACAGTCATAGTATCATCAAAATACGACTGCTGACTTACCAGTGTTTCTGCAGGTTTCACAATGTCAAATTTAAGACTTCAAGACCTTTTTAAGACCATTATGAAAGAAATTTCAGACTTATACATGACTTTTTATATTATATAATATTATAATTAGTTAAGTCTTAGCCACATATTTTAAATATATTGTCAAGACAAGCAAACCCTAGTTGTATGCACAGACATTTTTCAACATAGCTTATCTTGAAAACAAAAATTCTTTAAAAACTATAATACACTAAATGTATGCACATTGTCCAGATCAGTGAACCCACCATATATGGACCATAAATAAAGAAAACTTTAAACAAATATTATTGCAAGGACAATAATTAAACCATATTGGTAAATAGTTTATAAAATATAGGTTTGTTTAAAATTCTACTGAGATGGATTGTTGGTGATTGGATGAGTGTTGGCCCAATTGGGTAGCTTTACATGGACATGAGAATATAAAGACTGGTTTACAATTATTTAAGACCTACAATACACGATTTCAGTAAATTTAGGACTAAGGCCTGTAATACTATACCTACCATACTATATAGTATACTATATAGTATGCTAAAAACAGTATGCAAGCTGAGTAGTAATGTCCGAATTCATAGAATTCGAAAATCAGTATGCGAGAAGTACCTGGATGACCTACTACTTCCGGCAAGATACTGAAGTGTGCATCTCATGCACGCTATGCTATCTCATGATGCCTTGCGAGAGAATTCATAAATGGGACTGAAGCAATGCAACTAAAGCGGGTAGGTCACGTGATCATGACAAAATTACGGCTGTAGTAAGTGTGAGTTCCATTCATACTGTTCACATTCATACTGTATAGAACTTACTTTACTAACGGCAGAGTAGTAGGTTTAAATTTAAATGCAGTACCTACTTAGTAGTAGGCAGTTTCAGACACAGCCTTGGTCTTAAAATGTCCTAATTTCAAAAACTAAGACCCCGCGGACACACTGTGTGTTTTTAAATGCTATTAAAACATGATGATATCCTCACAAAATTTGTTAGTATGATGCTTATGTCTCAAAGTTTTTTGACGTTTTTGGTCTCACCTTCAAGTCTCTGCACTGCGACTGGAGCCAGTCATTGATGAAGCCCTGCGGGTCTCGTGCAAAGCTCAACATGAACTCCCTCTGAGTCTTCAGCTGATTTATGGTTTCGATGGTCTCATGAATCTGGGGAAACAAGCAAACAACTGGCATGAGTGATCTTGTTTACCATTATACAAGACTTTAGTTATAAGACAGTTAGTGCGGGTCCACTAACCATGTGTACTCGATATGAACATCGTTATTGAGCTCATATAAAAGCAATCAAAGAGGTTTTGCTGTAATCTCTCCTCTTTCATCAACACAAACTTTCACCAAGTACAAAGTTCAACCACTGACTGGGAACGACAGAGATTTAGACTGTTGCAAACTGACAACTGATTCAACTGGATCAAAGGTGAACATCCAAAAAATAAATTGGTCAAACTTGTGTGTGAAAGTTCACAACTCTATTTAGTTAAATCAAGTAATCAATCCAAAAACGTCACAATTACAAACACCCGCGTTTGACCCACAGAATATTTGGCAATACCGCCGAAAGCAAGGTAACTTTCTTTGGCACAAAAACTAATTTGGGAGTAATTTGACAAATGTTATTAATTAGGATCAAAGGAAAAAAAAACAATAGAGACCAATAAACATACTTCATATCTAAATCATCACTATAAATCCACGTTTTAAATGAACGTTGGTCATGTAAACTTTTATAGAAGAAATAAAAAGGAACTGAACTTTCACCTACAACTGATTTGTCTTACTGATTCGACCAGTTCATAATCACTCGAGCTGAAAAGCATGATCACATTAACTATGCAGTCACCGTGGCAACAATTTATCCATGGTGAGTCCGGCTGCCGTCCCTGAAGTGGCTACTGGACTACTAAAGATTCTCAGCAAATAGAGATGAATAATATTTAAGAGCAGGACATGAGCTTTAGAAAAACATCTTATTTGTAGTTTGTAATTACCCAATGTAAAAATGAATATAAATAGATTACCCAAGTTTCCATCCTCCTGTTTTATAAGAAAACGTTGCTTTGGTCATTGTAAAATGCATTAGCCAAAGTGTCAAATTATTACGTCCAGAACAATCTTGTGTCTCTACAAAGGCTGTTATAACTGCATTAATTGGATTTCAAGGCACAAAAAATTATTTACTAAGAAAAAGGCCTTAAATGGCTTCCCTTATATTGGCAAACTCCATTTTTTCTTTTTGATCTTTGGTGCCAGTTTATTAATAAGTGACTATTTTAGTCTCATTAATTTATTGGATAGAAATGCTGCCTCATTCGCAAATGGTTTTTGCAACATTTCAGTTTTGCATACAAGTTTGGGTCATATCCTTAGATGGAAACATTGCTAGTCTCTCAAAACATCATAGATAAGAATCACTTTAATGAATCATTATATCTTCAAATCATTTGTCTGCTATTGATCTACGTCAACACACTTAAAATAAACAATTTCCATATTCCCAACCGACCCAAGACATATTAAGACTCTGAAATGGACATTTCATTTGAGACATGTAAAGACCAATCAAAACAGACTTAATGGCAAGCTGTTCGAAGGAAGCAGAGTTGTCTAATGTAAGCGAGGGGTTTACGGTCTTAAATTTTCAAACAAATATCAAAATCATTGTAAAACGATTCTTATAAATTGCATATTCTAAGAAAACTACAAAGTTTTCTAAACTTAAACGCCTTTAAACCTGCTGTACGGGACTCAAACACAATATTAGGACACTTTAAAATACAATGACAAAACAAGACTGGAGATGACGGAAAGCAGAACCCCTTCTCCTGCACCACACCTCTTGTATATACATAACAAATCTGCTCAAACATTCAGACCACTGCCAAGAGTCACTTTGATATGCAGCAGACCAAGCCACAAAACAACAGAGCAGAAAAAAGTTAACGCTCTCCCCCATGGTGGCGCCCCAAACACTTTAAGGACTGTTTATCCAGCGAGAACAAAAGACACAACTTTCTGAACTTGGTGAAACTTTCAAACCTTGTTGTCGAGGCCTGCAATCTCCTGCTGACTGGCCGTGGAAAGCAGGAAAGAGTTCATCTGGGTCTTCAGGGTGTCGTCCACTTCCACGTCGATATCATAGCATGCAGTCTTCTTCTGATCATTGGGATCCACGCTGAGAAGCAAACAGCAGTTTAGATGATGCTTCAAATATAGCAGATAGTGATTCTGACCGACATGTTATCAGCGGGTACCTGATGACGTGGTTGATGATGATTGGTTCTGGAGGCATCAGTAGGGCATGCAGCCGCTGAGGGATCTCAGAGAACTTCATCCTCTGGGTTTCAAAAATCTAGAGTGGGATCAACAAATGTATGTAGTTTAAAAGATATACATTAAAACCTGACAGCTGCTAAATTTTAAAGATCTGCATTTGGAAAAATGGACAATTATCAGGTTTTAAAGTTCTATAACAGATTATTGATTTCAAAATTTATGGACAGTTGAGTTTCAAAGATCTAGATTGAGAGCAACAAATGTTAAGTTTAAAGATGAACATGAAGACCTGACAATTTGTGAATTTTAAAGATCTCATTTAGAAGAACGGACCATAATCAGTTTTCAAAGATCTAGAACGATTTTTTTTTCAAAGTTTATGGACTGTTGGGTTTCAAAGATCTACAAGAACAAATTATTGATTATTAGATCTAAACCATCTAGAACGAGAAGAACTGACAATTACAGGGTTTGTTTCAAAGACCTAAAACAACGAGAAGATCAGAAAAAGCAGAAAAAAAACTACTTGTGGGATAAGACTATGAGCTGAACAAACAATTACAAAAATACAGAACCAAACATTGTCTCTACAAGATCTAAAAAACAAAAATAATAAACTACTTGGTTTCAAGGATCTACAATTTAAAAAATTAATTAAGTGAATTTAAAACATCTAGACTGAGAAGAATTGATGATGGGTTTTGCAACTAGGTAGAACAAGAGGAACAAATTAGGTTTTAAAATAAGAAAAATCATAACCAACAACATCTACAATGAGAAGAACCAACAATTATCAACTGTCAAAAATTTAGAACAAACTATTATTGCTTGCAAGAATTCACAACTATTCAAAGACGAATATCTAGAATGAAAATAAGTCAATTACTGGATCTTAAAAATTTAGTATGTGAAGAACTGAAAATATAGTTTGTTTAAAAGATACAGTATAAGTAGAAGTACCAATTATTGAATGAAATAAAAAGTTGAACTACAGCCATTCAGGATCAGATATTTTAAATGTTAGTTTCACAGCAGTTTTTTTTGCTATGACTGAAATGTATTACTAGTCTTTAATTATCAACTAAAGCAGTTTTTAATTGGCAGACATCTCCATTCCTGTCTAAACAGGCATTTCCATTTTTAGACTTCACTCACTAGTTCCCATAAAATAAAGTCCATGAGATTAGTTACCTGCTGGAGGTATTTGTCACAGTTGATGAACTCTCGTTCATGAGGGTCCTGGAGTTTGTGGGTCTTCACGTATTGCCACAAAGCCTGAATGATCACAGGCCGGGTCTGAGTGTGGATCCCCAGCAGCCGGGCCAAACGGGGGTCCAGCTTATACTGAGGGGGCTAGAAAGCAAATGATTTCGTCCATCAGTCACATTTAATCTAAATGATATCCAGTTCAAGAATGTCTCAAGATGAGGTGGCGCCATCTGCTGGTGATTTTGTCAGGAACATTATACTAAAAACATACCATGTGCACAATTATTGTTTAAGTTTACCTGGTAGTCCAGCATGAGCAATACAGTACAGCGGACCCCAACATCTCCTGGCCTCTTGACCTGAAATCCATCTGTCTCCTGAGTTGTGGCTGTTCTGTGCCACTGAAATGAAGATAAATGAGTGAGAAATGGCACACAAGTGACAGCAGTGTAGAACTACTGGACAGCACAGCAATAAGCTAAGTTTAAAGTACTACACTTGAGAAACGCAATTTCTGCTACTCACCTCAACCAAATGATTGTCAGGTCCATACAAGTCTTTGTCCAACTCGATCACTAAAGACTTGAAAAAAGAAGAAAACTTCCTCTTCTGCTTAGTGGCTTCGTACTTGGACACAGCAGTCTGTGACAATAAAGAGAGAATTTTGAGTTTATTGCCATATAAGCTTCTCTGGCTATGTCATGGCATTGATCTATAATTATAAAAATATTCTAACAATTAAAAGTCAACAGCAATAAATAATACACAAGATAAAATAAATAATAATAATATACAAGATAAAAATCTAAAACAGTTTAAGGTTTCAGTCTATGACAAAGATTTCTGAGACAATTCAGAGTTTTACAAATAAAAATAGTATACTTCTACAGAAACAAATAGGGGTTTGACTTAAAGGAATAGTTCACCCAAAAAAGAACAATTAGTCAAAACATCTTATATCTTGTTTTTCTAAACAAGATATTTAGAAAACTTCTGGTGGCTGGCAACCCTTGGCTTCCCTAGTATTATTTTTCTACTATGGAAGTCGTTGGGTGCCAGCAACCAGCATTCTTCAAAATATCCTCTTTTGTGTTCAACATAAAGAACTAATAAAAGGTTTAAATCCACACAAGAGAAAATAAATCAGGTAACGTTCATTTTGTGGTGAACTAAACCCTTTTCAAGCCATTGAAATGACAATCTCACATCTTCAAGAAGTCGCCCCTCCACACGCAACTCCCAAGAAGCAACAGTTCCCTCGCCATCCTCTGCATCTGGCTTGGCAGGGTTGAAAGTGTTGGAGATAAATATTCGGAGTTTTCTTTTTTGCTGCACAGAACAAACGCCGTTCAAGCACATAAAGCACCACAATTTTGTCCTTCTGAAGTGAACAAATGACCAAACTGCACTCGATGTTGGCAAAAAATCTAAAAGTACCTTAATGGGTCTCTTGAGAGCTTCCTGAATATCAAGTCGTTTGCGCATGATGGTCTGGTCGAGCTTCCTCTCAAACGCCAACAGGTCCATATAAGCCTGAGACTCCGGGACAAGCTCTCTGATCTGAAATAAAGCAGAAAATCTAAATAATCAGAGCACTTTCACAATTTTTATACAAACTAACTTGATTGGGTGGAAAAATAAGCAGTAACCCAGGGGGGAAAACAAGAAAAGAGCAAACCAATTTCATAAAATGCAAATAACATTTGCAAATCATTGTGGTGCCAATGAATTCATTTGTTTAAACCCTAGACTAGCTTATCCTGAATACTTACACTACTTCAACAAGAAAATTACATGAAACAAGACAGCTTCACATCCACTTACTCTTTGAGGTAGTATTTTATCTGCCATTTTCTTCTTCTTGGCACTAAAACACAAAAAAAGCAGCATGAGAGAGAATCCAATCAGGCATTTCAAAAGATTACTGTTATATTGACATAAGCATCAGGTTTAGTCCATCAGTTGGACTTACTGTTGGTTGCGATTTTGCTGTTGAACCTGTTGTATCTGATTTGGCGCTGGACGTTTGCGGGACGGGTCCATTACTGGCATGCCAGGGCGGGAAACAGGACTGGCCCCGTAACCTGGGGGCCCCATGGAGGGTCCCTGAGGAGTCATACGACTGGCTGGAGGCATTCCTGGTCTCTGCAAAGTAGGAACAAAAGATGATCCAAATGAGTTTAATACAGTATTTAGGCACCAATTATTAAACATTCATCACTTAAAGTTCCATTAGGAATATTGGGTTGAAATAAATCGTAATATGATTTTTATACACACGCAGTTCAGCAAGTTGAAATATGTTTTATTACACATCTGTTTACAATACTTGATTCTGATTGGTCAGTCACGACATTCCAAGGTATGTTATTCAGAGATAACATCTGTTTAAACAAATAACACAGGCTCATCCAGGTATTGCTTGATCTGGACCCTCAGTGAATACGTTGACGTCTTTATTTCTATGCTTGTCTCTCTCATCGTTTTTGACAGTTTGGTGCCATCTTGTGACTGAATATATAGGTTAGAAGAGTGTTTCTCAACCACATTTCTCGAGACCCACCAACACTGCATGTTTTGGATGTCTCCTTTGTCTATCACACCCATTACAGTTTTTTTAGCCTCTGCTAATTTATTTATTTAGGTTTTAATGCCATATCAGCAGCATTGGCTATATTCATGGCAAAAACATATACTAATAAATATACAATATAGAAGCATACAATAAAACCAGTTTCTTAAACATACATTGTAAAAAACAAAACGTATACAAGTAGCAACAATACTGAAAAAGTCATATACAATCTTTTAGTCTGATTAAAGATAAATATTCTAAAAGTGTTCCAGAAGGTACCTATTCAAACATTTCACTTAAAATATTTCCCGAATAAAACGTTCTCTAATATCATTTAAAAATACACATTGTATTAAAATATGCTTCACCGTCAAAATATTCTTACACAAGTCAAACAGGCTTTTCTTCCCCTTTCAATAAATATGCATGTATGAGTCTTGTGTCCAATTCTGCATCTCGTATGTACAACCTGGTCATGTCTACTTTCAAAATGGTAATTTTTTCTTTCATTTACAAATGGATTCACTTCATACAATTTGTTATCCCTACATTCGTCCCATTCCATTTGCCATTTCTCATTAATATACCGATTTAAAACAGGTTTCACATCAGACACAGGGATTTCACATTCTGTTATGTCTTACTGTAAGGCTTCCTTAGCTGCTTTATCTGCACGTTCTTTTCCAATGAATCCCATATGACCAGGTATCCAGCAGAAAATGATATCAAAGTATTTAGTCTTTAAAAGGTCCACTTTATCTATTATACTAAAAATCATAGGATGATCAGTTTTCAGAGATTCAAGTGCTTGTAAGCAGGACCAGTCTCTGCTAATGATCTGATCAAATGAAGCATGTTTAGTTAAGGAGACGTGGAAAATGTGCAGAGCTGGTTGTATTCCAGGAACATGGTTGAGAAACCCTGCATTAGAGTATGCTCCTTTAAGCCATTTGTTGTTTCTGTCTGCTCAGAACCATGTTTTGTGTCTAATTGTTTACACATTATGAGAAGCAGCCATGTAATAAGCAGGATAAAGTATATCCAGACAGTTTTCTTCACACAATTTGCTTTTTGGGTAATACAACAGCCCTTAACTTTGCATTGAGCTGCTGATAGCCCTGTCCGAAATTATTCTGAATAACAATCGCCTAGATCAGGGGTGTCCAAACTCAGTCCTGGAGGGCTGGTGTCCTGCAAAGTTTAATTTCAACCCCAATCAGACACACCTATGCTAGCTAATCAAGCTCTTACTACTAGGCTTTCTAAAAACAACTTGCCTCAACACACATGCAAGGATGAAGCTAAAAGCTGCAGGACACTGGCCCTCCAGGACCGAGTTTAGACACCTCTAGCCTAGATGATGGCCAAAATAAGATTTAGTAGTTTGTTTTATCATGTAATTGTGGTAAACCTTGTATTTTTCTGCCTGATGGTTCCCCTCTTATTGCAAACGTCAAGATCTGAATACTTAAGGTCTAGTCATGTTGAGAAATGGCACTTAAAAGAAATCACATATAATTATGACTTCAAAACAATATTAGCACTACTTAATTGACTAAATAGTGTTGTACTGTGATAGTCATTAGGCAGGGGCCAGTATAAGATTCTGACAGTATGATAAACATGGATAAAAATAGCACGGTATTGTGATTACTGCTCCAAAATAT